>JWHW01043288.1:50032-64066 GCA_000931545.1 Papilio glaucus
AATTTGAAAGTGTGCAGCAAGACACATAAAGATTACTGCATACTGTAAGATAATTTAGCTGCAAATAGTTATGAAGTGAAAAGTATCTGAGTTTGCTACTCCTTCAGATACGTCTATCAAATATGTTTAAAATGTGTAGAACGTACAACAAGTGGAACTTAATAGAAGGAAGGATGTAGAAATAGCAGCTATAAAGGCGGGATATTAATGAAGCCACGAGTGTGGAGTTTCGGCAGCTGTCGAAGGGAGCGGGTGCCGCGGGCGTCGGAGCGCGCCACTTTAAAATTTATCGAGTTTTCGTGTTTTGTTCCCGCCATCGCAACGGTGCGTTACGTTGCGTTTCATAGCCACCAGTGATGTGGGATATCCGCGCTTAAATTTATCGATAAAATAATTACAATAACGTTAATGTAAATTTCAAACAGAAGTCAATGAGCAAAAGTACCAGGGAAACCTCACTAGTCAAATGGAACGTAGAATTCTATATAACGCTTTCCCCGTTAGAGTCAACCATTCATATATGCGGATATTGTTATTGGCTTTACCACTGTTGCCCTGATAATTTACCATCGAATAAATGCCATTCACGCCACAACTCCGCGTTGACAACGCTGTTAAGAGTTCTATGGACCTTTAAACAGATTGTTACAATGGACACATAATCTCTGAATTCAGTTTATCGATAACAATGTATCGATATTTTACCTTAAGCTGCATTGTCGTGAGATTGACTGGAAACACTCAACCGTCGAAATTTAGCCAGCGGCTGTTCGCAGTCTCTTGTTCGCCTGCAGATTTGAGTTTGTTAGCCCCATATTAGGTTTTGGACCGACATATATAAGTATCAAGTTATGATAAACATTTAAAAGGCGTGGCAGGCTTAGATAAGCTTAGAGAAATGAAGAGGTATAACATTAATAAAACTTTGCCATGTTCTAGTACATAATTAAGTTTCCTTAATATGCATTAAAACGAGCGATAATGCCAAAAAATACATAAATGTGTTAGTATCTCCAGATACGTATATAAATTATAATGATCTGAAGCCTCAGCCATGAACAGCATATTTGGTCACACATTATCAACATACAGTGTGAACAGAGCGCTATTCAAATTAAGAAGCAAAAGGTTAGCATGGTATGTATGTTATGAGAAGGGAATATGACGAAATTTGACGATTAAGAAGGGAGTGACGACTGAATTGATGGATTAAAGGTCGATTTGGAAGACGAATGCCTGCCTTGTCGATCCTCACATAAAATGGGGACAGGGCAGGGTGATAATGATGAGACGAATGTTTCGATGGAATAATCATGACCTATGATAACAAGACTTATGTTCGATTGCATTGTCCTAATAAAATTTTTAGACAATTTGAAATTTCGAAGAAACATAACAAAGTTCTACTGTAATAACCTTGAGATTGATTGTCTGTGGTCTGGCAGAGATGTGGACATGAAAGTAATTCTAGAAAATGTTACTATTTGTATGTAGGGTTGTATGTGTGTGTGCTACGTATGTGTGTTTGATGCACCAAACATGATTAATGAAGTGCTGAGCATGGTCTGTTTTAGTGAATGCTCAGATTGCCGGCCCCGCTCGCACTAACAAAGCTATGTCTCAAACAATGCGGCCTGATTGAGCGCCGCGGTCGCGTCAGGTGTGCGAGTCGCCTCTCATACTCATGTATTTTTGTACGTTTTGTATTTTCTCTCCAAACTCTACATATAAGTTTTATTCAGTTCGAAATACCTTCGTAGAGAAATGTCACGTTATAGTGACTCGCCCACTAAAGTTGGGAGTAAGTGCATCCTACGTAGGGTTTTATACTTCAAAATCATTATTAAATTCATATTTCTTCACTTGATGATAAAAATAACGAATTTGTTAATAACTTTATGTATTCTACTAAAAAGTAAGAAGTTATATGAAGCACAGCAAAGCAAACAGAATCCATAAATATGAAACAATTATATAAAACAATGGAATGAGAGTATAAATCTGATCGCATCGTATTTATTTGTGGTATCGGCAAATAAAAACTCGTTAGAGCGATCCATCGTAGCTGTGTTCTAAAACCTGAGCTAGGCAGTTTGTACCGGATCTGAGATAGGATCGTAGTTTGCCGGGTATACGGGCAAGATTCGCTTGCAGGGTCTTGTGGACGTCGGTCGCGTCTATGTGTCCACATCGTTAGGTAATCGAATTTGTTTGCATCGGCTAACGAGCTGGTGACGGCCCTGTCGCCGGACTGCGCTCGCTGTTTGCTGATTCTGGACGCCAACGGATATCGCCTTTGAAGCAGCGCTTTAAGGGTAAACTAATAAAGTTTGTATGCCCACCTGTGTACTTTGTATGCCACTTATGCCAGTTATGGAGTTGATGACAACGTTTTCTCTATACTTATATTATAAAGAGTTCATTTTGAGTTGATTTGATTATTTTTTTTGTTTGTAGCTGATAAATTCAAAAAGTACTGTACCGATTTTGAAAATTCTCTTACCAATAGAAAGGACTTCTATTGGCGAGTAATATATATTAGTAGTTATTATTCGTCCACCTACATAGATATATACCCTACTAAAGCTGGAGCGGGTTGCTGGTCATTAATAAATTGTCTTTGGATTAATCCTAACTGACTATTAATGATTAGTTCTTTTGGAAAAGAGCGAGCGTACGTATATTCCGTACCATTTCCCATAATACCAACTAGCAAATCTTGGCAACTTTCTCATGAACTATGCGCAGAAGTATAAAATACGTCAACATCATGCCTGTCTTCTGTACTACTACAATCGATTAGGCCAAATCATGTTATAGCTGTCGCCGCTGTGGAGCTCTGCCCTGTTTTGGCCACAGTGTAAGCCCAATTGGCACTTGTGAATTAGATAGGATTCATTATTTAAATTAGTAATTTACCTATTCTTGGATCATCGAACATTCCAGATCTCTTATAAAATATTTACTTACGTCAACGATTTTAACGGATTCACTTAGTGGCCCCTTAAGGTACAGAGGACTAGTGTAGAGAGCCCTTCACAACGGCGTATTCCATGGAATAGCTAATGATACCTTAGGACCTAATAAATCTTCTAAGGCTGAATGTGAATACAACAAATGTACCAGCACTTGTACTGTTAGTATTTGACATAATTCATATAATTTAACAAGGCAAAAGTTAACTTATATAAATATATAAGAGATTTCCAGGTATCTACTGACTCATCACGATATCTCTGGAACCATACGGCCTAGAGACTTGAAATTTAGAAAGAATATACCTTTCGCCGAGTAGAGGTCACCGAAGGCGTAAATGAATTGTAAGGCAGAACGAAGTTTGCCGAGCCGGCTAGTACATTATATATTTTCAGTCTTTTCATTGCCGATGCTAAAACTGTTATATAAGAATTTAGAGAAAAATATTTATCGTAATCTATTTGTATGTTATTTCGAAACAGAAATTTACGACACTATTTTTCCTTAATGGAATAATAATTCTTTAAGCCGCTTCCGTCCTATTCACGTACGCCCTTCACCTTACATACGGAAGTAAAATAGAACGAATTAAGGGGATAAAAAAAAAAACAAAAGTCAGTCACAATGACAACCATTGTCGACCACATGCCTCATTAGAATGAAAAGAAAAACAATTAAATGCTGTTCACTTAAGCAATCCTATTCTTTTTACTCGATTTTAAAAATAATTTCCTTCCTGCTATAGACTTAAGGGTGAGTTTAGCTCGGCAGTTAGTCGACGAATAGACGGTTTTCCGTTATCCTCATACAAACATCTCTCGTGAAGTTCTTCGGGCAATTCCTTTATGAGCATTGTGAGCTTTAATTTGAACCTTGAATGGCATTGTTTCAATCACCGAGTCAAAAGTCCGTAAAGGTTCATTACGCTACATTTTCGAATCCTGTTCGTACGAAGCATAGTTGTCCTTTATTTCATTTGGACACGTGAACACGGCGTTATACTAATTGTGAATATTTATGATGACGTTGTGCCGGAAACAAAGAGCTCATTTGCTTCAATAATCAACATTTTGATGTTTTTACTATTTTAATATACGCTTTTCATGAAATGTTACTTACTGTTTGATTAAGATTCTTTTTAAGAAAGTACGCGATTAATTTTTCCTGTTGGATAAAAATATTTTTTTAACAATTACAATACATAAACAGAATATGATCACAAAAGTTACAAATACAATTTAATTTAAATTTTTCTATTTAGAATTATTTATTATTTTGTATGCTCCCAAACAACAATTACTTTAAGTCGTAGCATTGATATTGAAAACTAAGAGTACTAGAATAACATAACGGTCTCAGACCGTTGCTTAGCTTCGAAATGAAATACAAAACAAATTGCATACTGCTATGATACGGGAGAAATAAGCTCTAAATAAGTCAATAATATTACAAACTTTTATACGGCCGCAGTGTGGACTGGGAAACATATGTGGTCGTGTGTTCGATTCCGCCGTTCGACCATTCCAACACCACCTTAAGCTTATTTGGAATGGTTAGAAAGAATGGACTGATAATTACTACATTACGATTTTCTAATGATTTAACTTAAAGAACACTACCGGCTTGAAACGGGAAGTTTTTTCGTACCAACTTTCATCCCCTACTTTAGACCTTTAGGGAATGAATTTATAAAAATCTTCTACGTTCTACGCTCGCACGTAAGAACAGAAACTTCTGTGTACATTTTTAAGTCTATAGGCCCAGCAAATTCGTGGATATATCATTCAGTTTCTTCCTTTGTATAGGGCGTTTCAAAGAAGATTGGGTGCGACATTAACCTCGACCTGTCAAAGCTCACTTGAAAAGTACAGATAGCAACAAAAAGTTTCTGCGTAAATATTTTTTTGTGAAATAATATTACAGTAAAAATAAAAATAAATTTGCGTATCTATGAGTATATTATTATGCTTTTTTAATGAATACTTTTTATATTTTTTTTTTTGGAAAATTACAGTGCTGTAGTGAGATCAACTATGTCAGGCGTCTCAACAATGAATACTTGTAACGACATTAATAGAATACGGTGATAAACTTAGTTTCGTTATAAAAAAAGTAAAATAATAAATATTTTTCTTTAAAATATTAATCAGCGGAATATTTTAATGATCTAAATATTTTTTAAACGACGATGAGGGCGACGAAGATGATGACTACTCAAGCAGTGTGATGACCGGAATCGGCAAAATCGTAGATTCAGATTAAAGTTTCTATTTTACTAACTACCTATTTTCTTCCATTTGACGGCTATGACGTCACAATATGGCGTCCATGCACATTCTTATTAGAAACGCAATAAAAGTTTAGATAAAATATGACGATACCAAAAACCTGATTAATTTGGTTACGTAATCATTTGCAACTATTTCGGGTAATTTTTATTTTCAAATGTATGTATTTAAAAGTAAAATTAAAAGGAAATAACTGGACTGCGTATTTTTCTTTACTTGTTTGTAGCACAGCATTGTTTTCCCCATACGAATGCCGCAAAGCAAACACAGGAACTTCCCTTCTTCGAAAACATTTTCCAGACATATGTAATCAATTCGCTCGCAGCATGTTTTTCTTCAAGCACCCGCTGACATCTGAAGGAGTAATATAAAAGATTGAGAATAAAGATAACAGAATAAACAAGGGAATTTTGATTAAAGAAATCACAGTAACAAATAGACGTTCGAATATACGTGAAATTGTTTTGTTATGAAAATTAGCGGCAATGTTATTAGGGGTCGTTGTAGACAAGTTTATACCGTCCAGATTGTTGGCATACTAAAGAAAACGTTAAATTATGAGTGTACTGTGTACTCCTTTGGGTTAAGGATGCGAGTCGAAGTTGAACTTCTTAGCTGCGTTAGACGGTATTTGTTAGGAGAAAATCATATAGATTCGCGTGAACAAAATGCGTCAGTAAAACACATCAGCAAGTTGCTTATTTGAATTTGGAACATTATCGACGAACTTTTTTCTTGTATTCAATTTTGAATTTTATTGTTAAAATACAATGGCTTGTTTTTGTTGATTAATTATTTATTTTTGAACTATTGTCGGGTCTTCCCACCCGTTTTGAATTTCACTATTGTCGGCAGTCCTTATGACTGTGTGTTTAATTTATAAGGTAAGTTATTAGGATACAAGACCTAAACTAGTCACTAAACAAAGTTTAGGGGCTTGTTTAGGCACTTAAATACGTCCCTAATGTGACTTTTGGTAATAGTAGAGTTAATAATTGTATACACTTACAATTGAGTACAAACTAATACTTAACTGAATATCCGGAATTAACATCCCCCCTCCGATATTTACCTATTTATTTCACTTACGTATCAGTTAACTTGGTTACGTATCGTTTTGTATAAGTGATCATAAATAAGATTGGGAGGGTTGGGAACGGTTTTCTTTTTAACCTTACACGAGTTTAAAATAATTACAACGCTTTCGTCGTAAATCTTTGATAATGGGATCATTGGATGCTCGAAACTAGTTCGGAATAGTCACTCTTATGAAATGTATGTTTACGTTTGTAATTTAACAATCAACTTATCTTTTTGTAAATATAAATAAAGTCCTCGAAATATTGTTGCGTCGTATCACGTTCTACGTGCTAATCCCACAGGAAATTCACGAACGTAGAAGTTAAGAAGTGAGGTATTTTAAATTCGCATTGAACCTTCTTGTCGATTTCACTTTCTGATCAAAATACGTTACACTCAACGAACGCGACGCGAAATCAGATAAAATTCAAATTCACATCGCGATATAAAACGAAATGAAATAAATTTCAAATTCGCGACGCGGTGTCGATAAAGTTACATTTTGGATTCGCACGTCATCGTTTTTGCAGACATTTTTATTACTCGAGCTCATAAGTAAAACTTATCTTGTACTTGTAGCGATAAGATGAAGGAAACGACAATTTTCAGACACAATTTGCGTTCATCATCATCGGTTAAGAAAGTAAGTAAACTTCAAATAGAATCCGTAAAGAAAGTAGCGTGCTCCTTACTGGCCTGCTACTCATCTGCTCTTCATGGGCGGTGAATAGCACTTGACGTCAGGTGATGTTGGTATAATTTACTGCAGCTAATTTTCGTCTAGGTTTATCAACATTGCCACTCACTTTTTTGCGACTATTTTGCATTGTCATTCTTTATTCATTTAACAGATCAAAATATCCAAACTACTGAAGCATGCTTATCTCAATTAAAATCACAATGTCCCTCTTAAAGAATATCCTCTAAGAAAAGATTATATAAATAACTCTATAATATCTTCAAACTCATAATTGTTAAATGAACAATATTTTTCAAATATTTTTTTGTGGCAAAGACAACTTTGTTAATTCGTACTAAAAATGAATGGTTCAAATAACATTTTAAAAGTTTATCTTCACCGCTACGTAATTTTTTTTAGTGCGCCTCGGTATTTAAATTTGTCTGTTTTAGGATTTTTTGTTGAGCAAGACTATAATTGAGTTTAGGCATTTCGAATTTATTAAATGTGTTTTAGTAATTTCGTCATACAGAGCATCTCTACTTGATTAAGTTAGATATGAATTAATATTACATCACGGTTCTAAGTTTACAACATGAAATTGGCAAAGATGGGCGGTAGTTCGCCAAGTTCATGTTTAAACTTAGCTCGGCGTAGTCCGTGCATATCTGAACTTGGACCCGGTTTAAAATTCATGCTAATTGCGGGGGGCGAAGTGTCGCGCCATTGACGGTGTTGCCCGGTAATAGCTTTTAAGAAATGTAATAAATTATTCGTCGGCCGGCGCTGCCAGGTGACGGAGGGTTCGATACGCGGTGGTGCAAGCCACGCTCCCGTTAGCGTTCGCACTTGAATTACTTTGTCTTATAGCGTTTTTGGAATATTAAGAATCGAAAAACCAAATCTCTACAAAACATTGCTTGTACATTTAGTACAACTTTGAATTGGGATAATTAATTATCAATAAAAAAAATTATTAAATTAAAACAGAATTTAATCTCTAAAATTTGGCTTTCAAACTTCTGATTTGTTGATTTAATTAATTTTTGATAAAGTTAGTTATTTCTCTTTAAAACAACATTAGCTAATTTAGTTCTGCTCATTTTGTTTTTGTAATTGCAAGTTCAACGCCACGAGTAACACTACAGATAGCGTTGGTAATATCCGTGGCAAAGAAAAAAAACGGTTTCAAAACATTTCATAACCAAAAAACAGAGAGGTGTCTTATGGACAACCGGTTTTGCTTTTGTATTAAACAATGATTAAATAAAAAGGGTATTTAAACGTAAAAATTGCGAAAATCTGAATCCATTGAAGTTTTACTTTCCTAAGTGATCTGGAAGTGCCTCAAAAATCACTGCAAAAGTTTTTTTTATGATTGTTGATTGTTTTGATGTCGGTTTTGTGACAGTTTTCATTGTTACACAATTTCAGTCTAGCCCCTCAAACAAACAAATAACCACCGACAAAGTACTCCGTTCTAAAAACGACTTTAACATTTACTTAATTCGTCTATTAATCGTTTGATACTTGATTTTATGTAAAAATGAATAAATCTACAAATAGTTTAATATTTCCGTGTAAACATAAGCCTGCACCTTGTACCACAAGCTAGCATCAGACGCGACGTGCTCTCTTATCGTTCTTGGAATTCGTCTTTTACTAAGTATTTCACAAAAAAAGCTATCTCACGCCGGCGACATTGTTTATTTTAATCATTGTGAGCGATTTACTATGTCTCTGCGAGCTACAAATAGACTCAGGAGTGCTTATTTATGACCTATTTCAAAGTACACTTCGTCTTTCCTAAATATTTTCGCTTTCAGTTTTATAACCACTAAAAGTTTACTTTACACAGTTCTTTTAGGTCCGCTTTGAGAAAGTATAAAATGTTTTTTGCTTCGAGTGTAATTACTTAATGTAAAAATGTCGAAGCTTTTAACTGCTTTTAATATTTTAGGGTCTGTGGTAGAGTAAAATTTTACATGTTTTGTAATGTGGAAACGTTTTTAGTGATGCTGTTGTTTGCTGAACAAAAGAAAATCATACGCATAATTACATACATATCAAAATAGATTGTGTTCACGAAATCTTTTGCGTAAAGTAATTAATTCCAGTTGTTTATTTCTTCATTACATCAGTATACGTAAACCACTAGAACGACTGGTCTAGTTTATAATTAACATTATTTTCACCAATGTTAATTATAGACTAGACCAGTGGTTCTAGAAGTTGACTGGACTCCAAATGATCTAACAAAAGCTTCCTACCTGGGGACTCACCTCTTGACTGTCTTAGAAAAATGGATACATATAGCCACAAACTAGACTCTTCTCACGACAAATCTGATGGTGCTCCATAGGGAATATTATAATACGATAACGGTCGTTTGCTTTAGGGCCTACTCAAAATTCGCTCATAGTGGGTCGACTCATGGTTTGGGAATTTCTGTATTGTGGGTACAAAGACAAAATTTAACAAAAGTGATAGCACTTTTTTGCAATTGCAAGCTGCGACCTTGGCACTACAGGTACTGTCTAGTGGGTCAGATCAATCTTGGAATAGGAAACAAGAAATACTTTAAGTAGCAAATATTTTTGCATATCTTACCGTTTTACGTAGATATCAAAGGCTTTGTTTGTCATAGTGTCTATTAAAAATGTATAAGGGAGCGAGTGAACTCTGTGTCTAAAGTTAGTTTATAACTAAGATCGACACTTCGCATCCCAGTCGTGCCCGGGGACGCCATCGATCCTCGTTAATAATTAACAATGTCAAGTTACACGAAACATCAAACTGTACGGCCGTGGATATATGTCGAGGAGTATCAGGCGAAGTAACTCGCGTGACATATGAGACAGGTGATTTGGAATTTCGTACTGAACTTTGTTTATAAACCATCCACCTTTAATTTGTTGGATGGAACATTCTGACTATTATTATAAATGGGAATGAGAGTTTGTTTGTTTCGCTTTAACTCATTAACGACTTAACAGATCATCTTAAACTTTGTCAGGGGTTCAATGATATAAGATACTTCTTACCTACTTACCTTTTATCCCGAAAATAAAACTATTCTCAAGATAAATAAACCGAAGTAATTGATGACCATGGTAATGTTTCATGCTAAGACAATAATAACGCATGTTATCCCCGAAGTTATTATACGCAAAATCATCTTACAAAAGTTTCCATCCATTCCGAAAAAATGCTTGTAAAGCCGTGGGCAGGAAATAGTTGGATAGATGACGCTTCCAACGATCGGCAAAGAAATAACGACAAGGAAGAAGTCGTAAACTACGTTTGTTTGTAGGGGACAAATTAGACAAAGTTCTATTGATTTCAAGGTATTTTGCCTTTATTATTTTTTAGGATTATTATATTGACAAGACAAGCTGAGCCCCCTGGTTTCCCCCACAGTGCAATTTAATTAAACCGACGATTTACAACCTAAGCTGAACCCTATTTAATATCATTGATTATATGTATTAGAGGTCAACTTACATTGGAACTTTATTTCTCCATACAAACTTTCATCCCGCACTTTATACCTGAATTTAAAAAAATCCTTTCTTAGTGCTCGAAAAAAAAAACGCTCGAAAAATCCTTTCTTAATAACCGAAGGAAGGAAGAGGGTCAGTAGTTTGGCCTATGAGTATATCAGTCAGTTTCTTCTTTTAAAAACAAAGATTAAATCTGTTTAACTCTTTTATATTACATATTTTGCAAACCATATTGCAAAGTCACAGAAAAAAGGATTTGAATGAAAATCCGAAGAATCAAAACCGACCCTCGGAGGGAGTCGCCCTTAAAAATCAACTGTTTCCCTTCGCCAGGGGAAAACGAATGTGAAAAATCGACATTTAATAGGCGACCGGCCATTTCGCAAATGGCTGCTGTGCCCTAGAAGGGTAATGATTTACTGTGGCAAAGTTCGGAGCAAGCTTTCGAAAGCTGCAGGGGTCTGCGGCGATTGCCAATTTTTACGAGGAAGAGCTTTCGATAACCAATTTCCTACTATGTCAATTACCTGTTTATATACTCTGTAAGTAAAGTAATGCCTGCTCAAGTTAATAATTAACTTTCCTTGATGGCATATTTGCATATTTTTACCTGAAGAGTGAATTCCCATAATATTTTTTACTGTTCTGATGCTGTCAAAATCCATTTAAGTTGATAAAGATACGCATTTTAATAATGATCATATTGCGAAAGCTTTGAGTTTGTGATAATATGTCACAAATAATGGTAATGTCGACGATAAGTTAGCTTAAACCAAAATCTCGGTCAATTGGTAACAAGACACGGAGTTATTGCAGTCCGTTCTGGTTACCTCGCAAGGGACATCACGCGTCAAACAGCGGGCTGCGACGTCTCCAGGAAGCGACGCACAGGAAACAGCGGGAAACATTCATCGTTACGCGCTGTCCGAGTTGCAAGATGTAGCGGGAACGGTATTCGGCTTTGCGGGTACCATTTACGCTCAATACTTTTCGTAATTTGTTAAATAGTTTTTTATTGTACTTGTACACAACATGTATCGTATCTGGAAATGTCTGTACAGATATCTTCTCAGATGTTCGACCATACGAATATTTCTTATGAAGATAATTTGATCAGTACACATTGCTTTCCATATCCTAACATTTATAATATTGTAAATTCGAATGTGCGTTTGTATGTTTGTTTGTTTCGCTTTCACGCATACTCAACCAAGCATAATGAAATTTTGCACACGTATTTTTAAGAGTATAGAAAATGACTAGGGTAAGTTATATCCCAAAAAAAACATTCTGTGGGATACAAAAATATAATCTACTATCAATAGCCATATTATGAAGTTGGTATGACATGACAGTGACAACTTGTCTAACAAAATTGACAAAATGTCAATTTTAACCATTAAAACTTTTTGACTTATACTAAGTTGTTATATGCGAAATTAAGTTACAAAAGTTTGCATGAAATAAAATGCGTAAGAAGCCACGAGCAATTGCTATTCATAGTTATATAGCCACGTTACAAGTTCAATCCTTAATAAAACACATGATTGGCGCCGTCAAAGTACGTGAGAATCGCTGTCCGCTTTATTATTAAACATTATGCGACAGAAGTATTGCGTTGGCCGCCATTTTGAGATTACCCGCCTGTGTGCGGCGCGGCTTAATTTATTGCCTACGAAAGTGTTTGAATTGTTAATGTTTTGCTCGTACTTAGCCGACTGCTGAGAGCGTGTAGTCGGTCCTACTATGTATATAAATAAATGCGCTCACGCCCGTAACCCAGAGGGGTGGGTACATATCATGGATTTCCATTTGGCGCGATCCTGGCACACCTCGTTTCTTCTATATTCATACATCTACGCATACATGCTCGTCGGTTATGGGTACTCACTATGTGCCACATCGATTTCTTTATATGTGATGTTTACATACTATATATAGCCACAGGACGTCATCCTATTGGTCAGGTGCAATTTGAATCTAATGATATATATATATTTTTTATTTTTTGTATGGAAAAAGAAGACAAAAAAACAAACGGTTTACTTCATTAGTGTGGGTTGGTGGCACATTTTATCAGACGTATCTAATCGAGACATAGGTAGTTGTGTTATAACTATGCAAGAAATAACCTTTGAGTTATAAATATGACGCCAAGGGAAGATAGAATAAAGTAAACATCTTTTATTCTCGGGAAGCAATTATATTATGAGCGCGAGACGGCGGCCCGTGGGAGTCTACTGCGAAGACTTATCAATAGGATGTTATTAAATGTATACATATTATATATTGTGTATATTATATAGAGTGGATACGCTATATTTATCGCTGATAAAGATCTACGGGCAGCTATTGCAAAAAAATAATATCAACTCAATGATTATTTCTGTATTAAGGGTAAAATGAATTAATTACAGGCAAACTAACAAGCAGATAAAAGCACTAAAGGCATTGACGAGGAAGACATAAACATGTTCTATTTCATCATATATTTCTATATGCATGCTTATAATTGAAGATTAATAGATTATTTTTGTGATTGACTTGTCACTGTTTGCCTGGAAGAGGCATCTACAGCTACACTAGACTAGAAGCGACAGGGTGTAGATTAATAAAATTAAGAACGGCATCGTAACACCGCGTTGGTTTCCTTCTACGAGTTAGGGACCTAACGCGCCTCACATTTTTTGTATTATTCGCACAACAGCTATTTTTAATAACAATAACCAATTTTGTATAGTTTGTTTAATTTAGCATAGCTTCCAATTACTTTTAGCTCAAGATCACTCGGATCGCGAGCCTGTATTAGATGAAGCTGTAAGAACCGTCAATAAGGTTACCAGCAACGACATCTCCGAAAATAAGTATAGCGTCCAACCACTAAAATGATGTAATTGTTATAATTATAAAATGGTTCTTTGTTATAAAATAAAGTTAGTTAAGTAAGTGAACGGAGCTTAAATGTGCCTTTTTGGAATTACACAGCGAAACCTTATGAAAGACTCCTTAATTTACTTCCAAATTGATTACGGCCGCTCTAAAATTTCTACCGAATGACTGAACTCAGGAGAATTTCTCGCAATTCCCGTAAGAAATAATTGTGATTTGTTAAAATTGTTGTGAAGCGTAAATTTGCTACTTCTCAGATGAAGTTGTCATAAAATGATTTGGAAGTCAAATAATAGACTATTTTCTATATTAAACCACTAGCCATTGGTGCGCACTGACACCTCGGCGAATCTAATATATTGTATGCTAAATAAAAAATATATACACTGTCGCCCGCAACCAAGAAAGGTAAGCAGAGAAGCTACTTATGTAAAATTTATATCAAACTGCATTCAGCAGTATTACAGTTTTCCTATCACGAAAAACAATACTTCCCCTTTATAACTAACACGGAGGCTACAAAATAACACACACACACACACACACATATTTTGTTTATTTATTAACATCATTACATAATAATTTCAATTCGATGCTATGTACGTTACATTATCATTTA
>JWHW01043288.1:80625-95617 GCA_000931545.1 Papilio glaucus
AATTAAGGAAACTTAACAACCATATTAACTTTTCTAATGTAGATAACTTTAGCGCTTATAACATAACTGTCAGTCGTTTGACAGTTGGCGCGATTATCTTAAGTAAGGGGATGAACGCTTGTATGGAGAGACTACCCGTGCGAAGCTGAGGCGGGTCGCTAGTGGGGTTATAACTAACTTGAATTTTATTGAACGTGAGTTTAACGTTAACTTCGGTGCCAGTGTGACTTTACTTGTGTTACCAAGACAACTATAGCGTCACCTATTATTGTCTACGTGGTGAACGTTATAAATTCATACAAACATTAAGAGACCTACTCAAAACTGGAAGTGATTCTTAACTTAACAACCGCAAATCTTTTCTTTTTATTTCATATAAAACAAGATAGATAAGAGGGATTTTCTTTTTACATTTCGTTCTTTTACTAACGATTGTATCTTTATTTTTATATTTATCTTTATTGTTTTTTTTTCTTTTATAGCTTAAAGATAAAATCTCATTTTAATTTTAATTTATGGTTGATGGTCAGTGATAACGCTTTAAAACCTTCACTGGGTTTCCGTCCGCTCCAGGCTTATACTAAACCCTTTTAAGCATCGAATTATCATAAAAGTTCGCGGAAGAAAACCTCGCCTTTTTCTAATATTAAATTCTTTTTAAAAGATAAATTTCGTGTCTCTTAATCTTAAAAGGGAAGACATTGTCCCAAATATGGCAGTTATTACACTTACTCCGATATTTATAAGGAATGAATCAGACCCTATATGGGTCTATGGGACCCTACGGGCTAACTTTTATAGAAGAAGAAGCAAATAAGTAACCAGCTCTCCTTGTATTTAGTAATTACAGCCGCCAATTAACATCCACACTAAGGACACTAAAACGTATTTTCTGTAAACCTTCCTGGACACCAGTTTTGTAAAACCTAAGGAAAATTGTAGAGGTATGAAATGCTAATCATTAACATGATGATGATTTGAATTCAGCGGCTGGAATTATTACAAACATTTCTTCAAACACCACTATTTCTTGTTTACATATGTTAAAAATAAATTTGCGATGTAAAATTAAATTCTATTAATTTTAGCTACAAGCGAAGATGAAAGTTATATGAAAATATATCTTTTGTTTTACTACATTAATTATCTATCCTTTTGCAAATATCTCCCGGCTATAAAGAGAATGTTTTAAAAGCGTATGCGTACACGGGTGCATGAAAAGGGACGGGACAAAATCCCGAATGTTTTTCGCAATTTCCCGCTAATCCAGCAATCCCTAAAATGGAAGAGTCAATTAACTGGGTCCGGGAGCAGGGCCGCGGCAGGATATGATGGGAACGGACGGGAGCGACAGCAGCCGGTCTTACGTCACAAGAGACATGAGCGCTGTCAATGTGTAAACGTAGAAACTCTACGTTCAGTTAAAATATGTAATCCCTACTTGATTACGATGTTAAGATTTTTTGTGTCTTCTTTGAAGAAGGATTTTTAAGACAGATTCGAACATTAACTGAATATTTGATTGAGTTAATTTGATATTGAAGGATTTTCAAAGTTATACTTTTTTTGACAGTGGCTGGAATCAATAATATTGAAAATATGTATAAACGACCACAATCGCTACGATTGGACATTCTCGTTATTTTCTGTTTAACTGTTAGTCCAGGCTAAACTGATGCCACCGATATGTTTTACATTACATAAATCACACGTTTCTTGTCAATTTTCATTCAAAAAATTTATGTCAAAACTAGTATAGTATTATCTGTGGTCAAAACGAATCAACGTTTCGGTCTTCTATTAAGTTTTTTTTACAATAACCTTCTTTGATTCTATTGAGTGTATTCTATAAACATTTGACAAAAGTTTTTTTGTCCATTGCACCTGAAGACATGTGATAATGCATATAGACATGTATAGTAACCACCCTTGTTCCAAAGTTACCTAGCAAATCGATCTTTATTTAAAAGTGATAAAGTTCATTTTATTTTGTATCTCTAACTTCATTGGGTAACCAAGCATTCTAAGTTATACAAAATGATTTAGCTCTTATTACTTGAGACGTAAAGTCTATAATTAAATTACGGATCAGCAAAGTGGAGATTAGAGTAATAAAAATCACAATTGTTTGATGTGACGTGGCGGTGCATCGGCGGAGGTCACGTCCCCGAAGACTGGGGTTCGAATTAAACGGGTCACTGGGCAGGTAAATATTATAAGGCAAATAAATTTAAGTGAGTTTAATGCGCCATTGGTATTTGTGTATTCGTGAGGGGTGCAGAAAAAAGGGTCCAGGACTTTCTGTAAGAAAACGTTGTTTAGATAAATAAGAAAAGGGTGAATGGATTGGATTTATTATTTGAGTATTAATAAAAATTAAAACCTTAATTCTATTTATCGTTATAGGAGTATTCGGATGTCGCGCTTCAGTTTGTATTGAGTCTAGGAGTGAACTAAACTGCCTACAGTGCACCAAGTGATTTATTTAGACGTTATTAAACGAAAGTTTGTTGGTCTGTCTTTGTGGGACATAATCATAACGTCTGCATCTTATGAAGTTTAGACCAGTATTTTTATTTAGGATTTTGGGGAATTTGGTTCATGAGAATGATCACCTTAATTTATATATATTATTGCCATTGCATACCATTCACGTGTTAAAATCGGAATTAATATATACTGTTCGCGTAAATCAATAGTCTCATTAGTTAAATAATTTCTATTATATTCTGTGTACATTCAGCAAAATGAAAATACAATATTAAAACAAACATAAAGGCCTTTTGCGACACAGTGAATAGATTTTAGAAATAGTCGAGCTCGGTCCAATTAGACGCGCGTTGCTTTACAGCGCGGCGTTCGCTTTGTGGCGTCATTTACCTGCCAACGAAACACATTCATTCGCTATTCAATAATGTCGATAGAACGAATCGCCTACATATAATAACTATTCAATATGTTTAAAATATGTAAATAGTTTGTAGTTATTTCTTCCGGGGTTAACAGACCTCAAAAAGGTAGTGCTGAAAAACAATGAGGTATTCAAAGAAATAGTGCGCAACGTAAAACGTAAACGTAAAACTTTTTTTGTTTTAATTTTTAGTATTTTTTTGTACTTTGTCAAAATAAATAAAGCCTACAAGAATAAGAAAGGGCAACACACATAGCAAAGCAAGCAAGTTAAAAAAATAACTTATTAGGTATGCTTTGAGTTCACTTATATAATTTTTTAATCAGTATGTAATTTTATATATGTTTTTATACTAAAGTAAAGGGTTAAAACTTCACACAAATATGTTTTGTTTGCATGTGACAAATTAATTATATCTTAGAGTTTTACCTTTTTTGTATGTTTTTATTCGGCGGAAAAATACCTTTTCAATTTCATCAAGTTCTAAGCTTTCTTGTTTCGATCTCAGAAACCTTTTAAAGCCGTTGGAATTGTGAAAGCGTCAGGTAAAGTATTGCAAATGATTCTCAAACTCCAGGTCGACTTCTTCCCTTTAATTAATACAGAAAATTGTTTGTCCGAGGCTGGTCGCATCTCGCGTTTCTAATTACTCCGCCTACTATAATCTGGCAAAGAATGTACAGGTACTCTGATTTTGTTTTAAGTTACTGGTTAATTAATCTCCTTAATAGGTAGTTGCTACAAGAGAACATTATCGTAATTATTTAGTCAATTTTTTTTATATTTTGTGGCAATTCAAATAAATTTGTCTTCTTCAAAATGTATCTTCATATTCCACATACGATTTAAAGTGCGCAACGTCGTCAGAATACGACCGAACATGTATGATACGTGCTCGCAATGCCAATCCTTAAATTGATATTTTATTCCTAATGTAGTAGATGTACCTAATATTTCTTGATGTGAAGAAGTCAGGTTAGACCGTGATAGACTCAAAAACTTGAGTGAAACATAAGCTTGTACAAAATTACGACGGGAATTATGTTTGCTGTATATGAAGCCGAGATACCTCGCTAGTATATAAAAGGATATTGTTTAAATACATAAACCTAATTTACATTTAAGAAATCATTTAATACATTGAAATTTATAGTATACTTAGTAAATATATGCAAGTTGTAAATTGCGCGGTGCGGTGTACAGAGAGGCTTGCACAATGCACAGCAAGACCGACATCTCAGCGAGATTTACTCCACCCGGCGGCCACCGCACCCACTGGAACACATCCAAATGCTAGCCGCGCTTGAGATTGCACAAAATGTTTGGTAAAGCCGCTGCGAGCACGTAATTAGTTTTAAACGCGCATTACACTTAGTATATTATGTTAAATACATCCAAACATCACAAAACGAGTTAAAAACATCAAATTTTGTCAATTTTTAAATGCAATGCTATCATTTACTAAACTTGAAATCTGTTAAGCGAGGTTCTATTGTGAGGCAGTTTGTACATACAACAAATAAGATATTTTGATAAGATTTGTGTCCGTTGTTTAAAGAACACGCAAAGCACTCGTTTCGTATCGTTATCTGTAACTAGGTGGCGCTGTCCTATATCTCACAATATATGATGATGACGATGATCCTGGTTAGAACTAAGTTATGAAAAATGTATTGTCATCGGTCCTTTATGACTATGGACAGTTTAAGTTTAATCTGAAGTTTGAAAGTAGGAGAAATCGAGGTTACAAGAATCCGTCCAAAAAAATGAAGGCCTGTCACGAGAGCATTCTAATAGTATTTGTAAAAATCTATAAATGTCTGTGTTTACTTCAGTTTGTGACTGTCGTCTGTGTCTACTTCATTTTGGTTAACAAACTCGTTGAATCTAGAATTTAAATTATGTTATTTACAGTTTACACTGCCTAACGAATATATTATGTGCTAGCTGTCGACCACGGGTTTGCTCGCATTCGTTTCTTATCTTTATCACTGAAAATTATTGTAACTTAGCGAATTTAGAATTATAGGTAAATGTGAAGAAGTTTTTGTTGGTTATCGTGTTAATGTATGTAAATAGGAACATCATTTTTTTTTATTGTTGTGTCATAGCCATGGTAACAATATAAGGTTTTATTTGTTCTTGGGGAGTTATTTTGTGGGGAGAAAATCTTACCTACGTACATTTAAGGATAAAAGGTACCCTACTACATACCCTGTATACATGTTATTTTCTGTATCCCTTACAATATGTGTGCAAAATTTCATGATAATCGATTCAATCGTTAAGGAGTTAAAGTTTGTTGTTGTTTTTTACAAACATTACTATAAAATATTGGATTGAGTAGCAGTTTCAGTTTCAGCGAATTTCTGTGGATTTTTCAGCGCGACGAGACGAGCCTACCGTACTCGCAGCGGCAGCGTGAAGGGTATGAGAGATGCACGAGTAGATATAGAGTGTATTTGAACTTCAGGGCGGTTAGTAGCGCGTCTGACGTCGTGGGCGACGGACGTGTGCGCTGCGAGTGCACAGGCGTCGTGTGTACAGTGCACGTGTACTGTGAAGTGCTAACCTTTTTAAATTATTTATTTTTTAAGTGTACGAATGAATGATTTTATAAGGTTTGTGATATTTTCTCTAAAGATGATTACGATTTTTTCACTCTTTAATTAATAGAATTTTGTTTCCTGGGAATATTGTATTTCGTTAACGGTAATCTATTTATCTATAATATAAACAAGTGCTTATTGGAGAGAGAGAATTAATTTGAGAGTTTTCTGATCATAACAATATTAATTTTCCGTAATGAAAAGGTATTTCAGTTAGTAGTGAAAGTTAAATAATTGTATTAAACTTTACAGGAACAAAAAATTTCTAGTTAACCTAAAAAACTAAACTATTCATTTAATTAATTTAAAAAATATATAAAACGTGTAAATAAATTAAGTCAAAATATTTTTTCTTGAATTAAAATTATTATCAGCACAAGATTTACTTAGAAACAGTAGAGTTAATGAATAAGATTTGGGAAAACTCAAAATTTTTTTATCATTATTTATATTGGGAAGTTTTATATGTATTTACATTTCACATAAAATACAAGATATACATTAATTAACAATGTTAATTAAAGTTAGGGCTCATTACTTATTCCATTAGCTCAAATTTAGATTTCTCTTTGAACATCAACCTAAACCAATTATTAGTCCGACTTACGAGTATGCCTACATAAGCACTCCTGTGTAGGCGTACGTTTCATTTTCATAAATGTGTAATTTTTGATTTCATACTACAATTTATGTTTGTACATATCTTTGAAAATAGACATTAAATACTATTACTTCCACAGATACTCAACCTTATTATGATTATATTATTTTAGTAGAATTTCTTATTAATTATTTAATAAATTTGACTCTACACAAAAATAATTACACTCACATAATATTCAAGTCATTTTGTTTACGGTGTTATTACACATACTTCATACTAAAATTTATATGGAATAATTTCGTAAAAAATGACTTCCACACATTGAGTATGTGTTAAATTGTAGTTTATTTCCCAGTCTCATCATTCTTATACTAAAATTGAATTATCTCTACAGTTTTGTATTCAAAACTTAAAATATTATCTCTTATAATGCATCGAAAAGAAAGATTGGTAATCTCCAACAAATACTAAAACCTTCCTTGGTTAATGAAGTTGAATATATAGTCTATGAATGACTGGATAGAAAAGAGTGACTTAAAAAAGACTTTGTAATTTTTCAAGAAAGGTATGATTTTGGTGGTTCGGGAATGTTGAATGAATGAAAAGAGAATGTACAAGTGAATTTATGTTGCAATAGTGAGTAACAGTGTTGATAGAGGACCTAGAGAAACTTCTTGGTATACTAAACTTCGATAAGATTGGTGCTGTTCAATAGGGTAAAGAAATACCATATTGAGTACTTGTACCCGTTGATTGTGTAGATTTTTGAATAAAGAAGATTTATGAGCGAGAAGTGTGGCACGACCGTACCAAACGGAATTCCCTAATCTCTGCATACCCTTCTGGGTTAATAGCGTGATAGATTTTTTTTGTACAAGCTCACATTACTGTACTCAAAAACGTTTTATCTAAATGTCCGTAGCGTGTTCTTACAAGATCAAGGCTTTGATTTTTGAAAAACAATTGTCTCATACCGTAGTTTGTTTTGTCCGTGTCTTTAAACAAAACTGTCAGATTCAAGGAGTAACACAACTCTCTCTTTTTGTCTTTTGTGTTTATTCCTTTGTGTTAATGTTTCCTTTCCTTGTCGCTCGTCTTCAAAATATATTAACTATGGCGGAATCTATTTTGGGTACTGATGTGTTAATATTTATTATAACATAATAATTTCAAAAGAATGTTGAATATGAGAGTTTCAGGGACATTATATCCTTTTGTAAGAAATACTACTATTAGAAACATTGCTCCCAGAACGGATGACCGATGGGATCGAAAGGTTCTGGTATTGCCAGGTACAGGTAGACACAGCGCGGTAGACCCCCCACAAGATAGTTAAGGTTTTGGATATCACTGGGAGGGCAAAAATAGATATCGAATGATTCGTTTAGTTCATAATTTGATGACAGTTTATAATATGCCTAGTGCAATTATAAACTCATGATGCTCTCAATCGGTCGATGACATATAAGTATCGTTATACAAGTGTTATAAATAAGAACGTAGTTAATCAAATAAAAACATAAAATAAAAAATAAAAACTATTGAAAATAGTGTGGTTTACGAGTATGTGACTAGTTAGTTAGACCTCTATATTCAACCTACATTCTTATATCCAAACATTCCATATACAGTAAAATAGCTGATCCAAACACTTTCCTAGACTTGACAGTTGGAGCTTCGTTTAATTTTGGTATTTTGTTACGTACTTAAACTCTAGGCCTGACGCAGACTAAGACGTTTACCAGTGAAAGACCCTTTGTGAACGGTATATCACATAAAGAGCCTCGCCCCAAAACAGACAAAGAGGCCAGACACAAAAGAGTTAATCCGAAAAACTACAAGTTTGTTTTCTTCCGACTTGAGACTTTTCTTAATAGAAATAACGCAACGATTTCAATTGCAGACAATGCTTAAGTAAATAGCACCTCAAACATGACATCTTTAAATAACTCGTGTCGCCCTAACGTCATTGAGTTGAAATATTAAGAAGTGAATTTTCTCACCGACTTGGACTAAGTTCACACCAAATATCAAGTGCATCTTCTTATACATAAGTTTAAACAATAATTAAAATAAGTGCAGAAGTTTCTCGGGCTGCGTTCCTCTCCAATAAGGCGTGCATTCATTGAGTGGTAATGCTCAAGCGGGGAAAATCGACGGATTTTCCACATTTCCACAGCTGCTCCAATGCTAAATAACCATTTCCGCTTTACACTTCCGATCATTGTTTAGTCGAATCGTTAATGAAAGGTTTAATCAATTTTCTAAACAGGATATACTTTCCGTCGAATTAAAAATAAACTTTTTAATCGGGAGCAGTTAGTCACTGAGTCAAAAATAAAAATAAATAAATATGCGCTCACGCCCGTAACCCAGAGGGGTAGGCAGAGATCATGGATTTCCATTTGGCGCGATCATTCTACATTCATACATCTACGCATACATGCTCGTCGGTTATGGGTGCTCCTTATATCGGCCTTTTTTAGTAAGCCATTGATCTGATCGATATAAGTTCTCCTAGGGCGTCCCCTACCAACACTGCCACTCACTTTTGCTACATAAATTTGTTTCGTTATTCTCTCTTCATTCATCACTGAGTCACTGGATATATATGTCTAAACAAGTTCTTTGAAATGCGTTGATTTATATCTGATTATTGGAAATATTTTTACCTCCGACTTTAATGAATTCTGATACAAAAAATAACAAGTAAATAAGTCTCAAGTGTCGAAAAATACTTAAAATAAAATGAAAATAATAAATAAAAATGATGAAGGTAAAAATGATCGACATTTTTACCTTCATCATTTTTTTTGGTCTAACTAAAAATGTAAGACGTGCGTAAATTAATTACGGATGTGCCACTATAAACTGCACAAAATCATATTTCTATCGTCCTAGTCCATTCTGGTATTGAAGCGAAAACCAAGACGAAACCGTAGCCACGAAATATTCCCGAAATATTTTTTAATAACTCATTACAGAACATAAATTTTCCAGTTTCCAACTTTCCCCACCGTTTCTTACTACATTTCCCGTTTCTATTTCTGTTTTGGGCCGATAAAGTAACACTGGCGCCCTCTAAGGCGCCCTAGACGTACGCACGAGTAGAGCGGCCGTATGCACGCCCGACAGCGGTGGGTTTTATGATTATTACACTTTATAAAACAACAGTTTCGCTCCACGGTTTTATGGATTATAAATTTCATTAGCGTATGTTGTCGGGCTATCGAGTTTATTGCACACGCGACTTATGGCCTCCCGGTGCGGCCGATGTTGTTTATTGCACATACGTTTGTGCCGGGCGACGTCGCTACTGTGTTGATATTCAGACAGGTGTCCTTTACCACAGCGAATGTACAATTTTATGAAAAATTATTAAAATCTATAAATATATGAACATGATAGCATCTTTTCAATTCCCTATTGCAGTATAGGGGTAACCTAGTATGGGAGTCAAGGCTCTACAAAAATTGTACACAGTAAATGTTCATTAAAGACTATGTATTCATTTACTAATGATCCAAAACGGCTTCGCCCTGGTACCACTAATTATGTTATTCCGATCGCTACCTTACTTCACAGGATCAGACCAGGCCAATCTGAACATCCTCTAAAATTTTTGGAGTAAGTTTCGAAGTCTATAGAGAACATACGACTTTCTTTAATAAGAACCTTCTCCTGGCAATAACTAACACAAAAAAACCGTTTAAACGTGATGTAACCAGAGGAAACAGGGATTCACTTTTATATACATAGATTTATTTATTTTATTTTACAGATTAATCTAAAATTTATAAGACTTTCTTGATAAAATAGGGGTGAACCGATTGATATAATTCTACGTATTCAAAGTCATTGAAATAGTCAGTTACTATTTCAAAACAACGATCTTAAATAAAATATCGTGCATGCACGTCTTGTTAACATAGTAATTTCAAGAAACGAAAGCAATTTTGTCTATATTATAGCAGTAGTACTGAGATTTCTACAAAGAAAAGCTACCAAAACTCATTGGTAATTTTAACAAACTTAATTATTACGTTCGACAATCTATAGGGCAGTGTGTCTCGTTTGGCGGGTTCGCTCCAGCCTCTATATTACGTGCTTTTAATGGCTAGTGTGTGAAATTAATTAGTTCGACAGTTTTGTTTCAGTCTCGCCGAACAATATCCGTAAACGGCTTTATAACTATTGCGACAGATTGCTTTGATGTTTGGAGATAGGAAGGCGATGAAAGTACCAAAAAAACATGAATTTTAAAAAGTTGGAACTGACAGATTATTCAACTGTATTCTATTTCTAAATGTTTATCTATTATTCTGTAGTCAATAATCGGATAACATATGTCTCGTCTTAAAGAAGAAATTAAGCAGCATAGATGTACTTGTTAAGATTTCCAGCCGTTGTTGAATTGCAGCTGATTTCCAGTCAAAACTTGTGTCACGTTACGCTTTAAGAGAATTCGTAAGTGGTTTAAAGGGTACTATGTTTGTCATACTGTCCCTTAAGTCGTTGGAAATCATAAAAGGCCAAAAAATGCAGTATAGCAAAATTGATTGCACATAAAATTCATTTTTTTGTTATCTCTGTTCACCAGTCTTGACTATAGATTTTAGCGTGAAGGGTATAAAAAATATTTTAGATGTTATAACTATAGTGTCAAATCGGAAAACCTACTCTATAGATGGTTAATTAATCTAGAATTTAACTACAAAGAGGATTTTATGCGGGTATGCGGAAACAATTTTGAAGGCCGTATTGTGAGGCTGGCGCTGTGTCGGTTTATGCGTCAAACAATCTCATTATTAAAGGATGCTTTGCTTCTTTGAGGCGTTCGTAGGCTGTACATTACAACCATGTTTTTATACAGCAACCTGGATCCGGATGGTTTTTAATATAAATTGCAAAATGATGGTGTAATATTAGAGTCCTCCTAGAGTATTTATATCAGGTCAAAGTTGAAATCCAATCTAGGAAAGCTTTCGATATTTGGATAGCTTAAAAATATGACAAAAAATTTTTTGTTGTACAAATTTTGTGTTTGTAAACTATGCGTATTCCTGTAAAATTGGTCAAAATTGGCAAATAAAAGTTGTTACTACAGACAAAATTAATTGTCCAATAATAATTTGTATTTAAAAATGACCTCTGCTTCCAATGAATTAAGGTTTAACGGAAACAAGAATTCTCGTTTATTGTACTACTACAGAAAAGTAAAAGCAAAAACAAGATGTCGTCAGTTTTTCCGTCCGATAATGGATACTTTTATGAGAAGAGTATAGGTTAATGTATTATATTTGTATTATAACTCCCAAAAATATTCAGTTTGGAATAGCGGGCGATTCTGTGAAGTTGGGTAGCGATCGGATCAACATAATTTGTAGCCGTGCGAAGCAGGGGCGGATGCCTAGTTCATTATAAAAAAAAAGAAATAGCGATGGCTTGGAACTGAATCTTATTTAGATCTAAAAAAGAGTGACCATAGTGATAAATATCATGACATCTAATTATTTTGTCCAATAAAAAAAATACAATTTAAATTGAAATTGAATCTCTGTCAGATATTTGGGTTCTTATATAAATTGGAATTTAATAGGATCGTTATTATTGCAAAAGACCGACAGTCTCATTATATCCACGGGAAACGGTCTCCGTACCCCTGAAGCGTGCTCGGATGTTGTGTAGACAATTAGCTAAATAAGGTATTAGACAGATAAATCTATAGTGACCCATTCGTTAGTCCGGGTCACGGGGCGCCGGGGCGTCGGGGTGAATCCTAATGAAGCCTGCTTATCATTACAAATGACGGCCAAGTTTGTCTCCGCGGCCCGCCAGAGTTTAATTAATTTATGAATTAAGTGAGGAATGGAGGACTGTCAAAATTTCGGACCCTATCCCCTTCTCATTTTGAGCGTATTACGGAGGTTAATCGATCGGCTATACGAAGCGAATGGAAATTTCAATCAGATCATTTCTATCGTGAAATCTTGCTATCGAATGCTGTTTACGATGGATATTTTATTTGAAAATTTCGTATGTCTTTCACAATTATAGTTCATACAGTACAGGAAATTTAACATTCCTCAATAAGATTAATTACATTTAAGTTATAAATAAACGTCGTTCAAACATTGTAGCAAGGCTGGTTTTAAGGCAGAAAATCTTAGTCGTATTCTCTAGGCTAGCTTACAGGAAGAAAACGAGATTTAACTAAAATATACGTGCCTTTAAAGTTTATGTTTATCGCAAAACTGAATGTTATTTCAGCGTAATTAGTTCCTTAAACGCTATTTATTTTGTACTCTGAATGGCTCGTTCTCTTTTAAAAACTAAGTCTTGAAGCGGTCGCTTTTGGATAGGCGCCAAGCCAGTACTCTCTCAGCTAAATCCTGCTTTCTATTGAAAGAAAATATAAGTAAATTACTTACTATTTTAACTATATTAAGATGGTTTAAAAGAAATTTTGTTGTTTTATCACTGTACACTCATCCCATAAATAGCAGTATAATTCTTGCCACTTGGCTTTACATTTGGATAATTGATCGGTGGTCAGCAGACTACACAGGGTTCTATTAATTTTAACACAAGTCATTAAAGAGATATAGACGCGTCTTGTCTACATATACGTGAATGTGATTCATATTTTTCACGACAGTAGGTAACGAGACGTGTTCCCACTTTAATTATTACAGAGTTACAGAGAGTGACGCCGGCAATAAAAGCGCAAGGCAAAGTGAGCCCATAAATTTTTAACGTCTTCACAAAACAGTGTTCATTCACCCCCACCTCCCCTTTCGTCTGCATTACGCGCGTCCCCGGAGGCGGACTGGCTTGACATGCTAAAGGATTTTTTAAAGTAATTAAAAATAATTGCATTAGTGTGTCAAACAACGTGTTTGTTTTTACATTCATTAACGTCGCCTTCTTAATAGTTAGAAATTAAAATAGACGTAACTCATGTTCCTAGGTCTTGCTTGTGTTGCTGATATTAAATCGCCAAGAACAAGATAGTTGTATTTTTTTTTATATGAGAAGGGGGCACACGAGCAGCGGGAACACCAAGGTGCTCAGTACTCAATACTCTGTGATTTATATTTTTATTTACTTCTTAAGTAAAACGACATGACCGTGTTGATAAACATAGAGTAATACATTTTAAAACCGAAAAAAAATATTACAACTTCAATATTAATTCGAACAAAGGCTACTTTCCGGTCCCTCTACAGCTCAAGACAATCTACAACATGATTTACATTTTTATAACTTTTATGCAACTAGAATAACCCCTGCTTTAACAAAAAGCATTTACAACGGGGTTCACAAAATACCCATCCGAGTTATCATTTAAGTCAGCTTAATTCTTCAATCTATTTTTATCATCTTAGTATTCGACATTGTGCTATCTTAGGTCATCCTAATAAAAATGATACCATACCTACCACAGAAACGCTATGCATTGTTTGATAGTAAGATATGATTGTTTTAAACAAAGAAATGTCATATACCATACATGGCGGCCATTACACTTTTTATACTTTCATTGTAAATGTTGTAGTTTTGTGGAAATAATGACATAAAGTGAAGTGAAATTGTCTAATATGGATAGCTAATGTTATTGGGTAATATGAGAAAAAGTTGTTTTGTGCAAATATTCTTAACGTAAAAAACTTTGTTTTAAGTAAGACGTCCAAATTATATGGAATGACAGTATTCGCTGGGTGGCAAGAGCCGAAGATCATGCTCAGAGGAGTGCAATACTGAGACATGTATCGAGCATTCAAATTCAAACATATTTTAGACGTAACTTCGACTACAAACACTATCATAATATTTAATAGCACAGAGTCAATTTAATACGAATCCATTAAAATCATAAAATCCAGACATTCAATGAAATCTTCAACAAAAATATTTTATTTATGCAATCCATCGTTATTATGAAACTCTTTTGTAAATAAAACTATTTGCTTTGGCTTCGCCATCAGCTGCGTTGGTTCTCATGCGACGATGTTTCTTGACAAAAAAAATTGATGCAATTTCTCCAGCGTTAAGAGTTTTGATAGCGTCTCCGCGTCACACTTTCGGATGGATAGTCATTAAGTTGCATACGTTAAGTAACGTAAAGCTGCGATGCGAGATTTTTGAAGTTGCACCACGTGAATGTAATAAATTATACAATTTTCAAGCCAATAATAAAAAAAAAATTACCCGTATTCCAATCTAGAAGGGAGGGCATTTTTCTTTTTAAACACAGTTCAAACTAAACAACGCACTGGCGGCTTAGTTTCGTTATAAAAGTTTTGCCTGTATCATTGTCGACGACGAACAATTTGAACAATGAGATGGCCGACTTTACTTTTGTTAGGAATGCAAATTTAATTCAGCCCAAAGATTATTATATGATATTCATAAAATTAAAACTAGGGCAGGACATTGCTACGATATAACTTGTATATGTGTCATTAAGATGAGACATAGCGTCCTAATTGAATAGTAAAGCTTGAGAGAAAACGTTGTGATTAGAGAAAATTAATAATGTCTATAGTTTGAACGTATTAAAAAAATAAAGAATAAAATTATTAGCAAATTTTGTGGAAGAATTTTGTGATTTATAGGGTTATCAATGATGACTGGGGGTTATTCATTAAATGTGTGAAAACTCTTATTCAAGATGACATTTTCCTTTGGGTAACGATGCTTAGGGTTAACATTAAGAACCCCTATGCAATGAGTGGATGCGGTCGCGGATGCTAACAACCGCATGCAATGCACTCAAAGTATGTATGAAGAAACCGTTTTCATACGCACTGCGGCGGCAGTGGATGCAAGACGTCAAACTGCCGCATACGCTCACGGCGTGGCAGT
>JWHW01043288.1:99362-118710 GCA_000931545.1 Papilio glaucus
TATAAAGAGGAAAGATTTGTATTTTTGTACGTTTGTGACGAATAAACACAAAAGTTACTGGAGCGATTACAAAAATGCTTTTACTAATAGAAAACTCGTCTATCAGCGAGTAACATAGGATATATTTTTCACTTGTCTATTCCGGGCGAAGCTGGGTGCTGCTGGTAGTGCTAAACAATTAGATAAGTCAACTAAATCAAATAAAACAATCAAAGTATCGATCGATTCTTTATTGTTTCTTCGGGTAGAAGTACCTTCTAAAAGAAGTACCTTCTGTACTTTAAAATTAATGAATTTTGATCCATCCAATTCTGTGATTGAAAAATCCCCGTATCCATATTTAACCCGAGATTTCCACATTCTGACAGATACGGTTACGTAGCACTAATATATTCAGCAAGATAAAATGTGAATATAATTTAACGATATTCGTATCACAGAATATCTTTGGGCCGATCAGCATAAATCCAAATTTTGCACCTTTATTCGTCCTGTGGAACTATAAATTTTAATTTTAAAAATTCCGATCACGACGACATTACTGCAGCTTAATATTAGCGGTGTGAGGGGGTGTCGGGGGTGCATTACACTATAAGTTATGGACCGATTATCGGCGGGGGATGAGTTACGAGGTGTCGGCTGCGGGGGGCAACTTTTAGATGAGAAAAGTTTATTGTTTGATTTAATGCCGCGACTGTGTCATTAACACTATTGAAAGAGTCATATTTTAAAAATGATTTCGATTTTATTTAAATATTCTTTTCCACTTTTGTATCAAAAATATATTGTGATGGATACTGTCAAATAATTATATATTGTGCCTTCACATTCTTGTTGCTTAATTAAGATGGACCTGGATACTGTAAAGTATTCATTTTCATACAGTTAATTAAAACACTGGTAATACATTTGTATAATTCACAACCGGAGCCATTAGAGGAGCTGTTTAGCGGTTCTAATGGTGTACTGGTAACTAGTTTTCTATTGTGTTAAAGTTTCTAACTTTCATTTTTAATAGTAAGTTACCTATGTTTGTGTATCCAAAAAACTCTCGAAAATAAATTCATGGTTATTTTATAAGATCGGATATAACATGCCTATCATAGACAAAACTAGAAGACCGTTTGTGAGTATTAAAAAAACATCTCATTGGCTAGCCCTGCGATGTAACAGTTAGTGTGTGATGATGTTGTACCTATTTCATTATTGTAAAACATGTATTTTAGTATTTCGGATATTCAGAAATTTGAGTCACTTCGAAGGGAATTTTATTTCTTTAAACTAGCTGTGACATACGGTTTAACCCGCCCTGCAAGTTTACTTAAACGAAATGATAAACCTACTTAACAGTAATAATCTACATAGCAGTACTTTATTTTATAGCATTTTATCGAACAAATGTTTGACATGGTTCTTTAAATTGATGTACCTTTACAAAAATTCTAATAATTATTGTTTTGGGATGTATTACGTTTATGAAGGCCCTCAATAATAGTTCTCAAATATCTTCCATGTACAGACAGCGATCAGTTACATTTTTATTATATGTATAGATTATTTGTGTGTAATTACAAAATTTAAAATACGAAAGTATAAAACCCTTCAGCACTTAATTGTGTGCATTGGAATCGGTTCGCCATTGAACACCGAAATTGATTCCGCAAATGATTTCCGTTGAAAATCCGTATAAAGTTTGGTCGTATTCAATAAAGGATCGTTATTATCGAATCATTGCGATGCCGTGAAATTGCCGTGGCTTGTTTCGAATAAGACGACATATCGTCGGGCACCGTGCTCAGCTCGTTAGATCGTAAGACGCGCCAATATCCGCATTTTGTATTGAGACCGCTCCGGTTTCTGCAAGGATCTTTGAAGAATTCAACTTAAGGGCGTTCGATAGTCAATTATGTTTAATTTTTGATTTAGGATTTAAGATGAGCAATTAATTGAGATTGATACTATTTGCGTTACATAGTTCATTATGCGTTTGTTTATGAAAAGGTGTATAGCTTCATACATCTCTTCATAAACATCCTTATTCTTTCTCCCTTCTCCAAAAAAATGCATTTTTATATAATAGGTATGTTTGATGTCTGACATTTATTTTTATGTGAATATATCTTCGCTACTTCCTTTTCTTCCTTCTTCCATTAAAAAATATATATATTTTGGTAATACACATAATATCGTTACCATGACAACGTCATCTCGATACACAGATAAAGCTAAACGGCTTGTCTCTTGAATTGACAGTATTCTATAATTAAACTTCTAACCTATTTATTAAATGATCGATTTACTAAGTGATGCGTTTTACCAAACGAACACACGCTTAGAACTGCCGGCAAAGATCGAACGCGTGTCTAAGACGATCCGATGTATTTGGGTCAGTGTTGCTCATTCGTATCACGTCCGTCCATTTGTTCCGATGTACCGCCGGCCGACGTGGACCACACGGAACCAACACCTGACGACGTTATTGCCTCCAACACAGAACGTTAGGGTGCATTATATATTGGGCTTATTGAATTTGTCGATCTTTTGATGTTTTTGTTTCATACATAACCAATTTAAAAGACTGCTTATGTTGTGAATGGCTTGAAGATTTAATCTGAGATTTTAAATCACAGACATGTCAGATGTTACAGACATGTCAGATGTCACAGACATGTCAGATGTCTTGTTAGATTGTATGTTGTTTGCTGTGTAAAATTTAATTAAAAATCATTTTTTCTGCGGGATATTATGGGTTCTCATAACATTTTCATATGTTAAGGAGTTGTTTATTCAATAATAAAATGGCATTATGTTCAACCTACTTTAATTGAGAAGTGATATTTGAATAAGAAAAATAATCAAGATTTTATACAAAACTATCACGACTGGACTATAAATATGAGCCTCAGATTTCTGATCGGTCTACAAATCGCTACCAGAATATACCAGGCCATCTATTCCATTCTCTGTTTACGATTTAAAAAAAAAACTATAAAGTTATTTTTAATACTCTTATGTGATTCTCAAATCTCAGATCCGCGGTCCAATCTCTGGCTTTGATTGATACGCCCAGTTGCGTCGCTACAAGCGGCAGATGCAATTTTTTCTGGTGCTCCGTTTTGACGGCTACCATTCATCCTTTGCTCTCGCGTCTCGATTGATTTATTTCACGTCTGTTTTGATTTATAAAGTTCTTCGGAATCGAGTTTTTCTTTGTTATTATAACATTTTATAACAATGTTAACGTAATTAAATTGTTCTTCCGAAGAGTTTTGATGTTTGTTTATTGTTTGCTTTTGTTATTAATTGTAATCAGATGTGACTTCGACAACGCCAATATATTGTTACGTACGATGTATAGAACCTCCTTAAGTCGTATTCCTCATGTTGGAGGGTCGTGACCACCTCCATCCATGACCTTCGTCCTCACGATGTCTCGCCATCTTGCTCTATCCCCGGCCACTCGGAGAGCATCGTATACAGATGAGTCTAGTGTGGAGCAGATCTGGTCAGACCCACGCATCTGGCTGCGACCTCACGGCGTTTTTCTTTCCACTTTGCCATGACACTGAGCCATGACACTCTTGGGCATCCCAATTCTTCTGTGTCTACAACGTCTGGTATACAACCTTATTTTAATAAAAATAAAGATCTATACATAGTAACGTACCAAGATATTTACGTTTTGTGACTGTTAAATTTCAGATTAATTTGTACAAAATATTGTAATGTTTTCATATTATTGTACACTTAATATGAAATTTAAAATTTAACCAACCATAGCCTACAATAGATTGGGTTCTAAGTCAACTAAGGTCTACGTTCAGATATATGCAAACGTGAGTTAAATTTCATATAGGTAAATTATAATTTTTGGTTTGGTGAATGGTACTGTATTACGTATGGTTTTAATTGAACCGATTTTGCATATTATTATTATATATTATATTTAAAAATAAACTCAAGTTCAAATTATAGAAACTACCAATTGCAAATATGTTTGAGAGATTTTTTAAGGTACTACGGTACCTCAATTACATTTCAGCTTAAGGCAGCATTCCTAAGTAATTCATCAAGGGTTTTAAAAATTTATTATCGACCTGTATATTCAACTAAGAATTCATTTCTATGTTACTCGTTAGACTCATGAATATTAAAAGCAGAAGTTAGTTTTGCTATCGAATGGTGCCGCAGCTTCGGAATCTGGCGAGTGAGAGAACAACTTTGCAACAAACTTCTGTTTCGTTTATTTATTTAAGGCGTAGAGAACTTATACATGCAAAAGTTAACGTAATATACACACTGCACTGTAATATTAACTGTATGATATAAAATAATGCTAAAAGTCAAGAAAAATAGAAAATATTATTAATTAAAAAAATATACGAGATTGTAATGTACTGCGCTCTCTCTACGCACGATTCTGTAATTAGAAATCTTGGCTAGCAAAGAAATGTCTTGGAGCACATTTTATAACAACATATTAACTATTTAATTATCTGTCATATTTGTTAAATCTCTATTATTTTTTATTATCTTTCAACTTTAATAAAATGTATGATATAAAATATGAATAATGTGTGTAAATTAGTTTTTTTAACTATTTAAGATATCATAATTGTCGATATTTAACACACTTTAGGATAAAAAATTCGATGTGATTGATAAATATTTAGTAATTAGCCTTAATAGGCTGTGACTGCGACGATGTGTTAAATGTTAATACATCGTCGCAGTCATTACATAGTAGACATTCCATCGATTTCAAATTGTGAAATTCGCGAACAAGCGATATATGAATTAGCATTCATAGCCGGAAGCCAATAGAGGCGTCGCGGGTCGCAGCGGGATCGTTAATGCGGCCCGCATCGCCGCAGCCCTGGAGCTATCCAATGCGGCCCGCGTCGCCGCAACCCTGGAGCTATCCGGCTTCCTGCCCTTTTCCGTAGTTAAAGAAAGAGATCCGTTTGCCGCTTCGTATAATTTACTATTATGACCATAATGAGCTAATGGTAGCAGCTTATAATTCACGAATGTGTTATTGTACGCATGTATACGTCAATTAAGCTTGAAAAATAAAGCTGTATGAATAAGACATTTTTTCATTTAACAATGTATTAAGCGCTTCTTTACGGAGGGCATAGTCTCGCTAAAAGCAAAAACACGTTGTAGGTTAGCTACATATGCACAATATTTTGTATTCATCTATGTGTAATTAGTTTAAGGCTGTTTTGTATCTTCTGCACGGAATTTTCTATTTACAGTTTGTATATAACCCTTAGGTAGAAGAATTGTTTTGACATATACTACTAGCATAAAATATCTTATTCATATTCATCAAATAGAAGTATATATGTATGTGCTATAAAAAGTACAGTGTGATCAGAATGTTTCGTAGCACTTTCGTAGTACCTTCCACCATTAAACTAATTTTAACTAATTGTTTATTATTGGTGGTATTGTTATGCCTGCTAGCTGGAGATAAGGTTCCTTGAAACTTCGTCTGCCCGGTAATTGAAACTGTATCACCATCCTGTAAGCGGTCATTGGTGCATCAGCCCCTTACCGCCCTCACCGAGGTAACTCTCACTGAACCAGGCTGGCTGTCCATTCTACGAGAGCTCTACTCATACTACGTGGCCATTATATTAGAACGAGTTGGCCACGTTGGCCATCCCTTTTACGATCAATGTGACCAGTCCATTGTAACTTGGAACCTGTATATTTTTTTATGTATGGAACAATAAATAGATAAGTTAATAAAAATTGGAGAATTGTAAAAGCTCAGAAAAACTTATCTCCGCGATCGAAACGAAATACTTGATTTAGCCGCAGATGTTCTCCGATTGCCGTAAATTTGAAAAGAAATGCCAGCCTTAAATAGAAACATACTTTTTCACGCTAATCTTGCGATGTCCCAAATGCGGGGGTGATGAAACGTTCTTACAAAGATATCTGTTTAAGGAAAACTTGGAGCAGAGATATAATGTCAGGGATATAGAGGAACTAAAAGTGACAATGTTTTAAATTAATTTAACTGATTGATATGATTTTGATTTGTTGGTTGATTTTTTTAACCAAAGTGTAATCATTTAATTATTAATTATGCGACTTACAATTGATACGAAACTAAATAATATTTTTTTTTATTGAAAAAGATGGCAAGTGAGGTAGCGGGTCACCTGATGTTACGTCACCGCTACCCATAGGCATCCGAAACATATATTCCTTTTCCCCATGTATCTCCTCCCCGACCGATCTTCTTCACCTTCTTCCCTTTCCATAAGGAAAGGAAAGGGAAGAGGAATTAAAATGGGCTCGACCACCGTAAAAAAGGATTTCCTAGAATACTTTTAACTTTGATATTTTTAAACTTAATCGTAATATCTTAACGCCTCTAATAACCGTACATTATTAAAATACAAAATACAATTACATTCATTACATGTCTAATTTAAAAAACAATCAACAAAGTTCACAACAAAACTGACGACGTACGACATCACAGAAGATAGACGTGAGAAAGAAATATGTTATACTTCTGCGTTTCGTTCCACTGCCCATCCCTTTCTTTGTTTTTTACCCAACTGACTCAAAATAAGGGTAATATTTTCCGCGCGCATCTATGTATTTTATGAATGTCCATTCCTTTATGACCTCCTGGTCCTAAACGGTTTGGCCGATTTTGAATAAAGAGGTGTCTTCACATTCGTATTCTTTCTGTTATTTAAGATGTCCATGATTGACGGTGTTCACTTAACATCAAAGTAAACCGGTTGATCGTTTGTAAAAAAAGTTATCTCTTCTAGTGAAAAATTTGTGCCGTGTTACAGTATAGATGACAAGAGAGGGGCGAGGTATCGTTTGCATAATGTAATCAGGCAGAAGCGGGGACCGATGATTTGAGCATCTACCGTGCCCTCGTTGCTGAGGGAAATCAAAGGACTTTAATTTTGTTAAAAAGTCGACCCGCTGAGGAATCTATTCCACGATCTCTCCTCGGAGGCCGCTGATTGATATCGAAGGCGGTTGTTATTGGAAAATGGACGGTAAAATTCCATTGCCTTTGTTTTTGATCCGATTCTCAAATTAAATGTCAATTTTGTTATGATTTTTTTCTTCGATCTCGTTAGCCGCTGTACGAAAAAATTATGATAGATTCATTTAATAAATATATATCATTCGAATGGAAGACAATGGTTTAGAAAGCATTATCTTTTTATATTTTATTTCAATGATTATTTTATTTATCAAATTACTTAAAATAATGAAATATTTATTGAAAGATGGTAAACGAGCATGAGTTTCACCTGATATTCAGTTATACCATAGGTATTTGCAACAAGCAAATGATTTGCAGCTGCGTTGTCTATATAAATGAGCAGAAGAGGGGATAGGTAAGAAAAATAATATATCCTTTTCCTATCCATCCCCTACCCTTTGAAATCATCTTCTTCTCCCCATGCTTTTATTATTAAAAAGTATGGTAAGGGGAAGAAGACTGGAATTAGGCCTCCGAAACCTCACACATCAGACGAAACGCTGAATACTTCCACTTCACGTCTGTCTTCTGTGAGGCCGTACTATTTCATCGGTCAAGGAGGCCCATTCGTGACGCAGATGTTGCTGCTCTACCACTGAGCAGGCCTGTGTCCCTGCAGTGGAGAAACATACTAAAAAGGCTAATATATTATTATTATAATTTATTCTCAAGCAGTTACAGACAATATTTACCCAGTAAACAAATTACTTCTCACTCCTTGTTAGAATTGGATCAAGAATTACAAATTAAAATTATATTTTTAGAGAAATTTAATGGAGTATTTTATGAACAATCAAAAAAAAAGTACTCAGAAATAAATTATTATTATTTTTAATAAAAGTCCTTTCTTACATCCAACGTGCCAAAGCTTATGGTGATGGTAAAGTTTGGTTAGTAGGAACAAATTTTTCCCTTAGTCATATAAAAATCTTACTCTAGGACATATTATATCGGCAAGATGACTGGTAAATTGCTTGTGCAGTATATCTCTATTAACACATACATAAAAACAAAAATTAAACTAATCGCTATTTCAATCTCAGTGTCCATAGATGTTCTTATATAAGCTCTACTTGATAGGAATTGTTTTACACGCACAATTTAATAAACATTGCGCACAAAGCCAAGTTTAATTAGAAAATTATTCGGTTAATCCTCTTTCTATAAGGCGTATAATAAAGCAAGGAGTCCCGGTGTTTCCACGATGAGATCCTCTTTGTATTCGTGGACTGAATAAAACCTTTCCCAGGTGCGTGCGCCCTCGCCCTATTATTTTAAAAATGTCGAATACTTTTATATAAATGCCCTTTATATTGAGTCGTACTTATCATATCGATGTTTGTTCAGTATTATGAACACTCATATTTATGGTATTATATCTATCTTAATATATAATATAATTCTTCTGTAGGCGTGTTGTCATCAGACTCGTATTAAACGGCTGGACCGATTTAGATGAAATTTTCTGGATAGTTCCTGAATCCAACACAATTGGAATCTGTAGGTGGCGCTTTCATCGAGTTCCAGGAGATTGTTGTCTGCTGGGTTCGCTTGTTATTATAAAAATTTATGAGCATGGAATCATCTTAACCACCTTACACATATAAGCTCATATCTCAACATCACTGGCTGTAAAGTATGCAGCTATAAAAATTTCCTAATCAGCCAAACACAATCTTGTCAAATTCCGAATCTATAAATTTAAAAGTCATACACACATAGACTATGTGTATATGTACGTATGTTACAATTTCGATTAAATTTTCAGGAATATTCAGATTCGCCTAGCAAGTGATCCGTTAATGTATGCGCGGTGTGTGTCGATCGGATTAATATAATTAGTGCGACCCGTGCGAAGCCGGGGCGAATCACTAGTTGCACATAAAAAGAACAAATATTAATAGCAAAATTATTAGGGATTCGTATGCCGTCGCTGTCTTCATGGCCCAACGAGCGGCCTCCTTGTTTATTTTTCCTTTGGATGTACTTTTCTTGGTGGAAAGGTTTTAATGTACCCATCTTTGTGTCCCTTTCGTTATTAATCTATAAAACTCGCGACAATGAGGCGACCGTTTCAGTCGGAACGGTGCGTCGTCTCGCCTGTTGAAATTTTTAATTATTTTTCGTCTTGAACTGTTTTATTGTCGTTTCAAATGAATCTTATGATTCATGGAAACTCTCATTAAATGCTATGAAATTTGAAAAAATATCTTTATATTTGCATTTTATGAATAAATCAAATATAATATTAACCTTAGGTTACGAAAAAATACACTTCTTCTACATCCCTTAAAGGCTCCCTATTTATATTTTATTAATAAATTCGCGAAGGGATTATGCTTTTGCTACTAAATTTCCTTTTGTCTTTACTTTAGTAATTATCTAAGTGTTAGCACTCAGATATACCTTTTTCAATTACAATTCTTCACAACAACCTTATTCAAATCTCTTCTTCTCACTGCCCTTTTCCTACAATACTATAATAGGTGTTAGGTATAGTTATTTTTACGGCCGACCGACTGACGCCAACCCTACCCGGGCATGTATATGAAATATTAGTAGATTATCGAAATAATTTACTAATATTTCTCGTAACCAGTCCCAGCCAAGCTTAAGCTTGGTTGGAAAAGGTTCACAACAGTCGAATGGCGGGTTCCAACTCACCATGTTGAACCCATTTCGCAATCCTTAACCATTAGGCTATTGGCGCTTGTTTGAAATAATTTTTTCATTATCATTATTTTATATATTCAATATTTTTATTGCACGAATTGAACACCTAATCATATTCAGCCACTTTAGCTTTTTCAAACATACGGCAAATTGACGGTCCGTCGCCTGGTGAAAAAAACGGTTAAGTGAAAGCGCTCTAAAACGACATCACATTATTAAATGAGATATTTTATTAGTTTATGCATTTTATAAAAGATATATCAACTAAGCTTCGCATTACGTATTTTTAAAATGAAAATAGAAGAGTAAACTTTATATAAATCCATGCAATTTGTGCCTCTATCTTGTCCCGGTGTATTGCATCCTGTCACATCGGCGCGGTGTAGACAGCGCTGCCGATAAATTGACTCGCGCCGAGACGCCGACCCCGGGAATATTAAACACTATCTTTTTATCCCGTCCTCAATACGCGACTTGAAGTGAGGCAAATTTTGAAGTTAAATCTTACTTAAATAATATGGCCCACGTGTATTGGAAATCCTTGTAAAAGAAGACTCCAGGTATATGCAACACTAAAGTTTTATTTGACTCAAATTCTTCTTGATCACAAGTTATTCGATGACAATGGGAAAAGCTTGATGTAAAACCAACTACTCCAACTAAAAGAAAACTAACTAAACTAACTACCTAAAAGAAAACCCCCGCATATATGTACATTATCCAATTGTGGCGAGTAGACAGCGGAGTACTAAATACTGATGGACGATTACGTATCTCAATGATTTGTATGTACTTAATTTTTATTTGTGTAAAGTAGTAGATAGATTGTTGATGGTTAAGTGGTAAAATGAAATAATTATTTTTATGGCCTGACCAGGTCCAGGCCAAAAAGGTCAATGAAGCGTTGTAAATAGTTACCTGTTAACATATTTCATTTGTTATTTGTTAACCATCGTTTACTAGCACGCTAAACTTTATTCTGCTAATTGCAAGAAGCTCGAAGTTTGCACGTATTCTGTTGTTACAAATAAACAATCTTCACGTGCAAGAGATTTATGCGTCAGCTGTACTTTTGTTCCATTATTACTTAAGAACACGTTAAGTCCTAACAAGTACGTAACATTGTCAGTAGCATGGTACACTCAGGAACGAAAGTGGATTATGAAATATGTTTTTGATGATTATTTATTTTGTATTCTTATTATGTTATTTAGACGGTCTTCTATTTAAAATAAATTATTATACATATTTTTATATAATTAATTTAATATTTAAATACCAATAAACTATATTTTTTTGATTAAAAGCTTAAACAAAAAATATCGTCCCAAATAATTTCTTTAAAATAAGGTTGCTAAACACATTTTTCTATTTAAAATTATATGTAAACTAGCGAAACTCCCCGGCTTCGCGCGAATAGCCCTAAAAATAACTATCGTATCGTTTAAATTGGAATAAATTACACATAGTTATCAAATTTCAAAGTAAAGAATATTTTAGGTATTTTTTACACCTTCTTTTGGTAACATCATGGGTGTTTCAGTAAGGATCCATTCTGTTTTTGAAAATATAATATAGTCAACCGGGGATAGTGTAGCTTCCCAACAGTGAAAGAATTTTTAAAATCAGGTCAGTAGTTTCGGAGCTTATTCAATGCAAACAAACCAACAATCAAATCCTCTTTATAATATTAGTATAGATAAAAATGTCATACGAAAACCAAGTAAGCGAACATGTCTTATAAAATAGGTCTTTCGTCTTATCCATTGCAAATTTATTATGATAAAATATTTCGAATCCTAATAAAGCGAGACAATTGTGTGCTCGGATGTACTATTGTTAGCAACAACTTTCCTCATACAAACTTGCGACTTAGACAAAATATACGGCATGTTGCTGTCGCATAAGTAATGAAATAAAATAGTGTCTACTCTGATATTAATTATCCCGTAACACGGCATTAACTGCTGCGTAGCCACGGGGGAGTCTTAAAGTAGGGTATGGTCCCAGTGTAAGCTGCGAACTCTAAGGCTATGGCCTTATGGCGTAATGAAATAATAAACATTTAATAGTGAAATAGCAAAATTTAACTTTAAAACTCCTTTTGGAAGGAACTGAGTTTATCTAGTTCATCCTAAAACACACCCACACAGTTTTGGATCATGATTTCTACGTATACTAACATTTTTTTCGGCCCTACCCACCAAATTTTTATTTTATGCCAAATGTGGACAAATTATCGATTTTCATCAGGTACAAAATGTAATGCCCGAATTTCTCGAATAAAAGAATCTCAAAATTTATTAATAAGTCAGTAGTGATTGAAGCCTTTTCAATTATTACTTTTAAGTCAGTAATAAAATAAAATATAATCGCTTGACGCACAAAACTTGAATCGCTTACACTCACACCACACAACGCGGCTTACGTTGGAAGTAGGGCATCAAGTTGTAAGACGCAACTGAATATAACATAATACAGAGCTTAGAGTCATTTAGATAACGGCAGTAAAGGTGGCGTTCATGCCAGCTGAAGCATAAGCCATGTTTAAAGCGCTCTTTAGTGTTCTAGAATGTTACATGTGCACAGTCGCGCATACTGCAATATTTATACATTTAATATTCCCTGCTAGTCATTTCAAACCTTATAGTCCTTTATGTAAAGTTCAAAATTGTACAATTGTGATGGTACCTATCGTAAAAGTTTAGCAGATTAAAAACCTTCTTACTGGATGTCCTATCTTATTTAATAGCGAACTGGATAAGACTATCTTGTTTTGTTCTATTTGTTTATTTAGGTCCACTATGAACTGTTAACACTTTCAAATTATAGTAGATGTTATACCTGAGAGTCATGCATACACAATATTGTAATCATTTCAAATTTACCCTTTAATCGAGCAGAAAAAAAAACGAACTTTTGATTCCGATGCTGACAGTTGACGTTTAACAGATCGGGGTTGTCAGTAAAATAAATGAGTAATTATTTAAGATATTTATTATATTTGGGTAAAAATACAGTCTGGGAAGTTGAAATTTTAAAATTATTCATGTAATTACCTAGATAACTTCCTGTGCACGATGAAGGGTTAAATGACATGAGCTGTGTGTGCTGTTTGATAAAAAATTTTAAACTTGAATGCGTATCCGGGGAACGTACTAAAACTGCGACAAAACGGTGGAGTATATCTCACATAATACTCGCGTGAAGTAAAACTATTTATACTGGTGCGTTTGGTGTTGTGACTAAGGTATCCCGTATATATAATGTTAAAAAAATTATATCACAATATTTTAAAAAGATCTATAGTACTTTAACCGCTGAAAGTAGTCTGTGATTGCTTCTAGGATATCAGTTGTATGAAATTAACTGCAACATCGTATGCTAGTCATTTGTATACGTAACGTGTTTTATTATTCATGCTAAATATTCGCTTCGCCTATCCTACTCGATGAAAAATTGTTTGAAATGTTATAAAAAAAAGTCCATTCGAGCTCGAATAACAGATCGGGCATCGCGTCATATTCCCGATGGCATATTTATATCCCAGAGTTACAACATTGGTGGTCGCGCGTAATGTTGCAAGACGGGGAACGAATTTAATGTCTCCCTTCACAACACCGCGGCGCTGCGCCGTCATACTAATGTTGCGTGCTCGAAGGAATTTCGGGACCGTGGATATAGATTGCTAGATGTGTCCCAAAAATTTTTGAGCAAAAAAGGGCAACGAATAGATCGAAAATATAAAAATGACTATTCTCTTGCCGTCTATACGAATTAAATAGGATAAGATTATGAACTTTTTGCACTGCTCTTATTACTACAAAAATGTTATTATACTAACAAACAAATGTATGTATCAGACTTTTCAATTAATGAAATAAACATTAGATTCAATATCAACCAAAAAATTACAATAAGAAATAAATGTTTATATATGTATTTGTGTCGTTCCATTCCAAATAATTAAAAATCTATTCACAGGTCACATCCAGTGATGTCTTATTTTATATCTTTAGTGCGTGGCGTTTCGGAATAAAGACCTAATGAGTGTAAAGTAGGGGAAAGAAATGTAATACACACCGTTCGGAACGCATCATCGTCTCCACGGCGCGGCGTAATGCGGCACACTTTTATATATTATAGCATATCAAGTAAATGACGAAAAACAAACTTAGATCATTAACGTCACGCAACGTAGTTAACGAAGCGTGAACAGTAAGGCTAATCAGCCTAAAGCGACAAATTCATATTGATCTTGTAGTATGCATACTCTGTGGTGGCTGTGGTCAATATACTCTGTGGTGGAGGCCGCATGGTCAGTCTGTCAGCTGCCACCGTGCGGGAGGCGAACTACTGCTGTTATTTTACTTGCTGTTAATAACAAATTGTTGTTCATTTAATAGACAATAACGCAGAATATAACTGGGCACCCGCCACAGATTATATAGACCAGGCCATGACGAATCCTGGCAGAAAGCGGGATTTAACAGATAGCGTGTGCATAGCTAATAAATTGATATATTTTGGTATGATATAATGCAGTAAGCATATCAACTATTTTTGTCATGGCAGTCCGAAGAGCCACTGTATGAGCTAAAATAAGGCGCAGTTCGTATATATACTTGCTAATACAATTGGTGCTAATTAAATGCATTAAGTAAGAAGTAACCTGTCTTTAACTCGGCCCTTGTAATAACATCTTTGACAAAATCTTTAAAAAAGGCACAATATTCATTTTAATATCATTACAAATGTAGCTTACAGACTGTTTGAAAGGCGTTTAATAATGCGCTGCCTGCAGCGGACACTTGTCGACTCGATTGGAAACAAATGAAAGTCGAACGACGATGAACTTGACTGAAAAAGCTCCGATTCTTGCCTTGAAAGCTTTGAAATGAAGAATTTTTTTTTCAAAGAGAATTCAGCAATTATTCTGTTGTGGAATTTCGGTTCCTTTTTTCTTAATCAATATTTACGTACTTTACGATTGTACTTCTCACAAATAATTTATAAAACTGCGCTAAAACGGGTAGACAGTGTAAACGAAATAACCATCGATGACTTCCAATAGTTTGTTTTATAGTAACAACTATACGTTACGCCGCGTTACGCCGAACACGGCGTAACGCCCGGCTTCTGAAAGGTTTGTCAAAGTTCTATTCAACTAATACTCCTGTCAAGTAAACCAAATCTTCGTTTAATCAAATGAATATTTTTTTTTGCAACTCAATTGACATTTGATTGGACTTGGATTGGAATTAGCTAGCAAATTTTTCAGTTGATCTGACTATCAGATAACAGGCGTTACAATTTTATTACATAACATCTAGAAGTATACTTTTTCACTAGACAATATAATTAAATACATTATAAAACGCCTTCTGCAACGTCTAATCACTATAAAATCTAGAACTACTAAACGACTACTTAATGTATTAGGTTTGAATACATAAATCATTAAGATTATGTGTAATTTGGCTGAAATGTAACTCCTATTGAAGAATTCAACCAGCTTCAACATTGACACAAAGAAATGATGGCGTTTTCGGTTAACGCGATGCTGGGACGGGATGCTAGAAATATTTAAATTTTAAAGTTAATACGCAGTAGAACAATTTGCGTTCACACTAACGACTCTTGGATTGCATGTGGGTAAGCTAACGAATGTAACAGCTCAATGGCTCCGCGGTTATCGCTGTGCTATCGCCTCGCACAGAAGCAATAAACGCTGCATTTGCGTTGTCATTAGAGCTGCATTCGAGAGGGGAGCTCTCCGCCCCAGCTATTTGCAGGCCACGGTAATGCAGCGCGCTGATAACTCCACTTGTTACTAGATAAACATGTCTGTGTGTCCGTTGTACGAGAATTTCCCTATACTATTAAATTTTAATGTGTTAGCAGATTTAGCGATCGATTTTTATGCCGACCGTATTATGAGTTATCGTGAAATGTGTTGTCCAACTTACTTAACGTTAACTTTTAACGTTTACTTAACGTTAACGTTTAACGTTACTGGCTTCTATATCAATATTTCCTTTGCAATTCTTTTGATATATCTTTATGATATCTGCCTTATATATAGTTGCATGTTTATTAACGTATATCTGATGAATAAATCTATGCTAATCTATGTTTATAATGATGTTAATTTATTTGAACAATCTTACAAAATTATTTATTTAATTTAATTTATTCACTTCAGATAAAACATCCACGTTAGTTAGTAAAATAAACTGGGTAACATTTTAATTTACGGAACAACATGGCCGTCGACTACCCACACGACCTTCGGAAGAGAGTTACAGCTGCCGCGCACCCTTTGCATGAGGTACGCTTGCGTCTGGTGGCTACGAAGCCATCGACTTTATTGCATATCGAAAATATTAACGACAACGTATTAAAATCATAAAATATTCAAAAAACTGTTCAACCGGCCGTTGTAAAACAGACGGCGTTAATTATTTTCACAATCTTCAAAGCCCTTCATTAATTTAAACAAACCTTCCCGTCTAAATGCACACACTTCAAAGGGACTCAGCGCTCCTAGTGGTAGAAAGCCACAATACTTATTCTAAATAATTCATTCGACAAACGTCCAGCCCAACGATCGCTCGCAAGCGCTTGATGCGATTGCATGGGATGCATTTGCTCTGCTATTAAAGTTTCAAGTTTGTCGGAGGGTGCGACAATGTTTGACAAATATTTAAAGGCTGTGTCACATGGTTAAGAGGTTACCACAATTACTGTTGTCTTTTTTACATTAGGGATAAGCAAAAATGGACGATCAAATATGTAGGTATAATGTCATGAACTAAAGTAAGATTTAATTTGAAATTAAAAAGATTTTATGGGTTTATTCCACTTTGGTCATCTGAAATTTAAATCGCCCGAATGACGTGACCTTGAATACGAATTTTAAAATGTATTTAGTGGAATCAAATCACATGAGTCCACAGTGGTGCCTTTTATTTTTATTTGTTAATTTATGTTTCTATATCAACCAGATTTTAAAATAAAATCATATAGGTTATATCACCCAGGTGATCAAACTGGAATAAAACACTTTATTGGGTTTGTTTATTGTTTTTGTTTCCGACGTTTCGAGTACTTTATAGCACTCTACAGTGAGCTCGTTCTATATAGATCGGCGCAAATATAATAATTGAAAATAAGAGGGCACTAAGTCAGTAATTTTGATATCGGTATCAGACCCTTCAGCGCCTCCTTATAACGATGAATGCTGTTAAATCGTTAAGACTAAACGAATATATGTCATGTACTGTTAGATTTCAATAAACAGACTGTAAAAGCAATTGACTCCGAGATGCAACTTAAAGGGTAAAATTTTATACGTAACAAGAAAAACAGATCGTAATTCACTAACAAATTCGTCGAATGATTTCGTTAAGTTTCAGTCTTCCGTCGTCACTTTACTTTGTAATTGTAGGCAAGAAAAGATAAGCAGGGCTCAGCAAACAAAAGGAAACTCCGGCGGCGGTGGTAGCGGCACGCTCGATTTGTCGCGTTTATCTAACTAGTTAATCAAGATTAAAGTCGGCGCGATTTAAAACGGCCTAATAAATTAATGCGAATAGATTCCAGCTTGCTCGCTTTGTTTGGGTAACGTTTCCCGTTATTGCTTTTTTTGTAGTAACATTAGAACACGCTGTGGGACATAGAGATTTCAACACTGAATTAGTAATGTCACAACTGAATATCTAGTCGGTTAACGTACTTAAGCATGTCTTTCGTACTTGCATACATTCGGATTCTAGTTGGGGTTTGTGTTAATAAATGTGTCTAGGATATAATCCTGACAATTGTACTTTCTAACTCCATCTAATGAAGCTATGACGCTTTGAGTAAGAGGAGGTAGTGCCCTTCTTTGGCTGCTCTCTAGCGGGGCTATTACCGTGCCCCCATATGCTCGTCACATACCGTTACAATACGTCATGAAAGAAAACGACACGCCATGAAAAAAACCACAATACGTCATGAAAAAAACACAAAACGTCATGAAAAAAACACAATACGTCATGAAAAAAAAACACTATACGTCATGAAAACGGTCATTATCATTGCATTTGGTAAATATCAATAACACGATGTAAGTTGCAATTTGCCGCAACGATGATTATGCAAAATTCGTTTTGCACACAATTTAGCATATATGGAAATGTTGCCGCGCGCCCTCGCCACAGGTCATTGTTTGTTGGTGCATAAATTATGTAGCTCATTTGGCTTGTTATAATTTTACATTCATTTTACAACGCGCATTGCAAATGTAAGTTTAGAACACTATAGTAAACTAGCTTTTTGTTTAGTCGCCCTATATATCGGACGACGAAAGCTCATCGCATAAATAATGTACTACTCGTGCACAATAACAGAGTCTGATACATCACAGCGACGAGCTAGTTACACCATCGGTGTCTTTATGTGATGAGGGATCGGCTTTTTTTTAATTCGTTTTGCATAGGGTACATTTAACGTAAAATCATGTGAGTTGTAGAACAGGTTAATTAATTCCTAGCTGGCCTAGAATTATATATCCTAAATTTTATGTACATAAATAAATAAATAATGTATTGCCATTAAAACACATTTATATAAAAAGCAAAATTACATTAATATCTAATTATGGGCGTGGCGTTCATCGACGTAAGACCAAGATCCCAGGTCGCACTGTTTTTCAGTCACCCCTCTTTCTCTGAGATGTTTGCGGAAATCTAGAAGTACGAGGGTTATAAATTGGTAAAAGTATCCTTCAAAACTAAATAATAGATGTTTTTATATATTTATCTAATCTAGATTTATTGATTACAATCTTATTATCGTATCAGATATATATCCAACTTTCTCATGTGTTATGTACTCCGCCTAGACTCGCGGCCCCCGAAGCCTTTGTAACCGCCCCTCGAGATTTCCTGCCGTAAATCTTTGCCGCAAGTCGCGCGACAAAAATATCATTATGTAAATTTACTCAGAAATAAAAAAAACCTACTGGCTTGCTTAGAAAATAGGGTACCCTAGGGTAAATGTGCTTTTCACAGCAAACGTTCAATTCAAACACATTTTATGGAAATCTACTTCAGTGTGTGTTAATTTATACATCAAAAGAAACATTAAGAGAAAAGGGGAATTAAATTCATGATATAAAAATTGGTTGACTGTTGGTTAAGAAAAAACAGATATTCGATACAATAATTTCTGTACTAAAGTTAGGTGAGTGCAATTGAATTTCCCACAGCGCAGTTAAATATTTAACAATAAGTAAACAATAATGTTTTATGTCGTTTTATTTTCATAATACCAGAATTTAATTTATTTGTTTCGTGTAAACAAAATAAAATTATTTTGTATAAATTGCAGTTACAGCGGTCAGTCTGGCCTTGTCAAACCAAGGATTCTATTACGTATTTGTTCTATATTTTTAAAGGCAATAGCAGTTGTAAAACAATTCAATTATTTGATATTTAGTGAATTATTTTCATTGCAGTGATCTGTTTATTTTTATCGCCTATGTTATCCCAGTTAAATAGATTTTTAATTTATTCATGTATATGATTAATGAAATAGAATAAAACATCAAAGAACAAAGTAATAGAAAAATCATATGATGGACTGAAAAGG
>JWHW01043288.1:145310-163083 GCA_000931545.1 Papilio glaucus
CGCGCCCGATTTATCAACGGCTCCTTCTCGTTACGTACGTCCTGTATTAACCTCAAAGGAATTCCAATGAGATCCTAAAAATGTACTTTATTTTAATAATAATTTGCACTCAAAAAAAAAAATTTATTAAGATATATTACCATTATTTCGCGTCCGTCAACCTCAATGCTGGCTACAGTATGTGGAAAACTGGAGTTGAGAGTGGGTTATCTGGAAGGGGGCGCCCATTTATAATGATTGGTATCCGCTCTATGACTACACATTGTCATATACATTTATTACTTTTGAGATAATTTCATAGGTTAAAATTTATAAAGTAAAAACTAAATTACAAATATGTACTAAAAATCCTAATAAGTTAAGTGTGTTATTTTAAGATTTGTTAATACTTTAAATAAGAGAATATTAAATATTCGTAACTAATGTAAAAACTTCTGTGAAGGAAAACTTTTAGTAACATTTTTAAGGTTTCAAAACTCGCCGACGGAAATAAACTCGCTCGACACGAAAAAAAAGTGTTTTAAGACTTTTTAAGCATCTTATATTTAGAGTTTCATTCGTCAGTTTAATAAAGTTTTTAATTGAAAAGTAACACGTTGTGGCGTTTTAATTTGTATATTAAATACATTATAAAAATACATATTTTGAAAGTATGAAAAAGGACATAAAGTGGAAGAATTAAAAAAAATCACAGCAGGTGAAGGTGCACATGTCTACAGAAACTTAGTTGTTTATACTTTATGTCAGATCTAAGTTATAAGTAATTGCGATTTAACTTAATTCACCTTCAAAGTACCGCCACTGCATTTAACTTTGACCACAGTACAAACCATCAATAGTCCTCAAGTCTCGTAGTCTCCACTCGAAACCATCCACGAGCCGGGACTAATTAATTTCGTGGACATTTGCGGTAGTAATAAGCTTATCAAACGTAGGCACGAGATCGCATCGGCCGCTGTTACGAGTTGATCGAATATGAAAGCAATTTTCCGCTCAAATACGACAGGGCAGCGCGGCACGGGAATCCAATTGCGGCCGGTGCGGGGAGCGTCTAAACGACGGCTATCGTTTTGTTAACTTTCAAAAGCAATTAACCTATTGTGTTTGGAACTTCAATTGAGTTGTTACATTCACGTTAGCTCGGTTTGTTTATTAAATTAGATACTGTTACATGGTCTTTTGATTTAAAGAGGAGTCTCAGTTATGGTGAATTTATTTTTAGATAATAATAAAAATATATAGTTATAGTGGTTTTAAAAAATAGTATATAACATACATACTTCAACTACGTTTGTACTTTTAACGTGATATGCCAAATCGTCTTTTAGAATTGTTACGAGCTAGTGCAGAGCTTCCGCACACGACTGAATCACGAAACATAATGATCATTAATGTCCGTTCTACCTCCTTACATAGCCAGATTTGTCATACAGTCACCTACTGGAAATACCTCCTCCTAACGATAGATATTTCCCTTCTGTTTGGTATCAGTATTCACTGGTCATACGAGCCTCTGCTCGTGTGTACAATAAAAGTTAGATACTTTAATCTACCCTCATGTTCTTTGAAATTTTTCCTATAATCTTTGCAATTAATTTGTGAACTTTATCAAACATAAAAATTTAAATTACTGTTATTTATTTAAAGCAACATAGCATAAAATACGAGCGCCGTGTTAAAATATGAAAGGACAACACGCATTTGATATTTATAAGTTACATTAAAGCTCACTGGTGTAGATAAACATCGTGTTAAGTTATGAGGAATGGTGAATTAATGAGTTAAGTTAGAATTTTATAATTAACGTCTCACGTGTAATTATTTTAAAAAGGTTTAGTTCACGTTTCTATTTTTAAAGTTTTAGCTTGTTGGTAATGCTAGAGATGCTTGCATCTATAGATACATTATGAAGAGGATTTTTTTTGTTATTAATAAACTCGAAAACTACTGAACCGATTTAAAACACCTTCCACCATTTGATATCTTCAATACCCAGTTACAAAGGACAATACTATTTTATTTCTTGCGTATGATACTCGTGTTACAATAGCTTGTAATTTTTTATTAATTAAGGTTATATTTCCAGGTGTTTTGTTTTTCTAACACGCCGCACGGGTATCCAACTTAACTTAATTTTTTGTTCTTTTAGCGTGCTAAAGCGTGATTTCCTTTATAAGATTTCCGCGATAAATGTATTGTATATCACAATATACGACTATCGTAATGTCTATTGCTTTAATGTTGGCGACGGCTATTTATTGAGTTAATTGAATAAACGGGCGGCAGTCACGGAATTAACCCTCTTTGCATTACACGCCCGTTTCTCGATGCTTATAAATACAGCGCTTAATGGTCGGTGCATTGAGCTGATTTAAAAAATACACAGGCAGTCATAAGGACTGCCGACAGAAATGAAATCTCAGAACGGGTGGGAAGGCGCGACAATAGTTCAAAAATAAATAAATAATAAGCAAAAATAAACCCTTGCATCTTAACAATAAAATTCAATATTGAATACAAGAAAAATAATGTAAGTTCGAAACTGTTCCAAATTCAAATAAAAATGTTGCTTATTGCTCATGTTGTTCTTGAGAATCTGTAAGATATTCCCCTACCAAATGTCATCTATCGGGGTTTAAAGGAGTTTTCACTTCAAAAATATACTAAATATATCTATAATTGATCAATGCAGAACGTAAGACCTTATTCCATGTTACTGTAGTCTATCAGTGGTACGGACAGCAGCATCAACAACTATTGTACCTATGTAAATACGCGGGCTCGACGAGGCGACGAGAGACGGTATTCTTAACGCTTTTGGATTTCCTTTGATACGTAAGACATCCAGAAGAATAAATAATATCTCTCTTACTGGTATTCTTTTCGAGGCAAACTCCCATTTCCCGACCTTTCTTTTCCATTTATTTATCTTTTTTCCGCATAATTTATGTATTTATTTTCACGAATGTATCCAGAACAAGTTCCAAGGCATATATTTAAATATTAGTCATTATTTAATAAGTGTGATTAAATAAAAAAAGAAAACGACCGAGTCTTCAATAGTCGCACATCGCTCAGAAAATGTGTTAGTACCATCTGACGACCAACTCTAGCATCGCGCTCATTGGTCAAATCAAATAGCGCGCGCTTCTCGACTTCCTGTTACACACTTCCGTTCTTTTTCACGTTTCACAAAAAGTGATTTCACACCAAAGATTGCAGTAAGGATGTTACAGGCCAATAAATTAGCAATATTATTGCCTAGATCTATGTTTCTTATAAATTTAAGGTAATACCCCAGCTCTCGTATACTAAAGTCGAAATGGTTGAGCACGTATTGTCCTCAGCCGTACATCTGTCGGCGACATCTCAGCACATAAAACACAGAGCGTGCCTTCTGTCTGTGGAGCAAGCGACAGACGTAGCCGCGAGGCGCGTATCGATTGCCTCGCGTAATTGCCTGCCCTTTCTTCTTATTGACAGCCAAGCCTGTATCATACAAGGCCGTCTTTTTAAAATGAAAATTATGCCCGCATTCGCCGAGGTCTGTTTAATAGATGTGTATTGTGGACTCTGTACAGTTTAATTGGTTATTTTAGATGTGATTATTTTTTGTTGTGAACGATAAAATAACAACAATATTAATAAGGAATATTGTTTTTATTTTATCGTACACATACACGTAATACGTGCTCACTGACATTGTAACCGCGTGGAATCTCATACCGGCACCTACTATCATCTCACCGTTACTGTCTGAGCCTTGGATGTCTGTGTGATTGTTTATGTAGCAAGCGACGAAGCTCTACTACCTTCGTTAGGTCGGTAGATTGCCGTCGTCACTTTTTGTGCTTACTGTACAAATACACTGTTATAATGACGTTGGACAACTGGTTTCAAAGAATTCTTCAAATAAAAATGTAAATCCTAGTTATTTATTAAGAGAAAATATATTTCATTCAACCATTCAACATTCGAAAGCGCGAGATTAAAAATAATAGTACGGCTTCTACAAACATCCATTCACACTTCATTCCCAAAAAGCAGCACGCCATAGAACACAAACATTTGCAAAGCTGCGCTGAAAGGTGTGTCCACGATTTTATATTTTACGGGAAAAAGTTTTTTTTTACACATTGTGGCGGACACCGAAGGATTAGTAAAGGAATAACGCATGTTCCGTTTCAACATCTTACGCTTTTCGATAGTAACATACATTAAACACTATATAATTTGCTTGATGCTATGAGCCATGACATTATTACTTCATTGAAAACCTTTTCTACTAGATTCCTTAAATTATTATCGATTTATTTTTTGTCGACACAAACATATCTTAATTACAAAAATGTGTGTAATGATGATTGTAGATTACTTCAGATAAAATAAAATTCATAATTTTAGTATTAATAAGATAATTTAAATTATTGCAACTACTTTATGATCTGAATAATATTACAGACTATAACGATATAAAACAAAACAAAATATCCTGTTTTTTTTTTAGTGTACCATATCCACCCGAGCGGTAGATTATTAGTTTCGTAGAAGTGCGAACAGCGACCGCAAAGTTCAGCGGTCTCGAGAGGGCAGAATACGGGGCATTATTAAAGTGCATCACAATAAATTTGAATAAAGGATAGTTATGGAATTTTCGTGTACGCCCGTGTATTAATGTAACTAATAGGGCCGGGTACAGTCGCGCGGTGAGGTGCATACTCGCACCTCTGTTTGTGTGCTTTGTTTTTAAATTTATTACATTCGTTAATGGCGGAAGTAGCACTGTGTTCTGGCTTCCTATTTCTATTTTGATTATGGAACATATTTCATTTTTTATATATTCGGCCAGTTATGTTCCATTTTTGCTTATATTTTATTTTTCAACTGTTTAAGTTAGGGATAATTAGATAAATACAAAAAAGTGTTGAACAAACTTATATAAACTATTTAAAGTATTAGGCGACACATTTTTATAGAAAAAAATTGTCAAAACAGCCAGCGGATCTTAATTTATAATCAAACTTAATTCTATCGATACCTTAAGACCTACGCACTAACTAAATCAGTTGCAGATATTTTACCAAGCTTTTGTTTTAATAAGCTATCAAAACTTTTGTTTTCCGAGAAGGAAAGAGTAGTAGAGACGTAGCTTAGGCACTCTTTATACTCATAGGACGGAAACACAAGTCTGTTCCATTTATTCAGATATCAATTAACATTAGAAGTGTTATTGTTCACCTTATAATAATAATAATAAATCAGCCTTTCTTAGAATGTTCCCCACTGCAAGGCCGCAGGCCTCCTCTCCGAGAGAGGGAAAGGGCCGTAATCCACCACGCTAGGCCAGTGCGGGTTTGTGGATGTCGTATGTCTTCGAATTCATTGGTTCTAAGACATGCCGGTTTCCTCACGATGTTTTCCTTCACCGTTTTTGGAGCAGTGATGATGATATAAATTACACAAAGTAAAATGTCTGCTTGGGTCGAACCCGCTACCTACAGTACGTAAGTCGGGGCATAAACCACTGAGCCACCACTGTTTATTGGTGATAAAAAAGCGCTTATCGATATGTTTTAACGGGTCATCACTAGTCAAATCAATGAACAATATTAATCACACGATTTTTTCTATTCAGCGTCTCCAAATATTACATAAGTCGAACCCAATTCTTATCGTGTAGTATCCCTCCAGTCATTTAAATAAGTCTCCGAGAACATTTAAAGAAATAATTAAATCTTGGGTAAAGTACATTGCATTAAACAAAGACTAATTATTCTCTACGCTGTAAATACTTGGGAGTGATAAATACGCACATAAATTGTACAGAACACGTATCTTGTATTCCCTGAGAAATACTGGTGCTAACAAATGTTTAACGATGCAACATAAATGTTTCAACTATACTCAAAGACATTACGGCATCCCGTAAGTTTTGTTTGTCTGCTGTTAGAAAATTTCTTTATTGCTCGCCCCCTATTGGTCGAAGCGTAATGATAGCGCGAGACAACAGTTGTAAAGTGTCCCTTCAAATGTATTATAGTAACGGGTACAATCATGCACGTCATTCGTATTATTAAGTTAAATCAATTATTTAAATGCTAAAAAATTAAGACCTAGAGTTCAAAAGAATTCAAAGATTGTTTTTAAATTACCTTTATAGGTTTATAGGATAATAATTAAAAAGTTATCTCGCATTTCATTATAACTCTAGCAAATCTACGAAGACGCTATTATAAGAAAAGTCTGGCTTGATCAAGGAGACACCACGACCTTGAAAAATACCGGTAATTCTGTGATTCATCTCATATCAATGTTCATATCCTTACGTAACCCGTACTATTTCCCTATTTCTACTCGTTATTGCGTATGTTTATAGATAAAGAATAAAACATATTATAATTATTTGATGAACCGCCTCATTATCTACTCCATCCTTTCTGTAAAAAAAGTTCTATTGTAAAATTTATTAAAACCAAAAACACTCTGTCACCGACTGTACCAAGCGGTATCAAAGTTCCGACCGCTACGAGACGCGCGTCATTGCAGCGGCAAATTGTTGCGCGCTATATTCACCAACTTAATAATGCTTCTAGTTTTTAGATGTGTCGTATATCACGGCATGTGTTGCGCAAGCTTTATAACGCTTGTTGTGTGAAACGACCCTTACTGCTGTTATACTTTTGATAGCTCTTGTCGTAATTACGCGGTTTAGTGGTAGTTAAAGAGGTCATTTGAGGATAGCTGCTTACTATCATTGTACATTGTGTTATCTTTAAGCTTCTTCTATCGATCGCTTCAAAACAGATAATTAGAAGAAGAACCCGTAATAGGTAAGTTACAGTTTCTAGCTACAATTTCGTCCCAGTTTAAATTTCATGTTGAAAGGATGAATGAAGAGAGAATATCGAAACAAATTTATGTAGCAAAAGTGAGTGGCAGTGTTGGTAGGGGACGCCCTAGGAGAACTTATATCGATCAGATTAGTGGCTTACTAAAGAAGGGCGATATAAGGAGCACCCATAACCGACGAGCATGTATGCGTAGATGTATGAATGTAGAAGAAGCGAGAGAGGTGTGCCAGGATCGCGCCAAATGGAAATCCATGATCTCTGCCTACCCCTCTGGGTTACGGGCGTGAGCGCATATTTATTTATTTTAAATTCTCATCCATTGCTAAATTATTTATGAGGCAATGGTATTATTAAACTGAAACTATTACTCAATATGTATTAAAACTTTTAGAATTTTAGTTAAAGAAACTTGTGTTGCAACTTGCCTAACAAGTTAACACCTAACTTAATAAACCCATAGTAAGTTCAATTTTCCAAGATTGTCCATACAGGTGAATTTTCCAAGATAACTCAAAGCTTGCACGAAAATTTCGGCCAAAATTTCTTAACTTGCCTAATTCGCCCCTCCAAAACTTGCGCCTTTGAAGTCGCCGGCACGTACATTTTTCGTGGCAACTTCGGCAGGCACAATATACCGGAGTAACGGAGTTGTCGACATTTTAACGAAGGTAAGAAACTCGAGCACCGGTTGTTAAGTTGCGACACTCAAATATATAATTTGAATTGTAATTTTTATTTATCTTACTGATATTTACTCTTAAAGAATTCTTAACCAATATATTTAAATACATTTTTTTATATGGTACCTGATGTGAAGTGAGCGCTACCCATAGACATCCGCTACACGTAAATATGTTGCAGATGCGTTGCCTACCTACAATAGACAGAGTAGGGCATAGACAGGAAAAAGGATATTTCCTTTTCCCCGACAACCCCCATTCGTCCAATCCTCTTCCCGTTCCCATCCTATCCTTATGAGGAACGGGTGGGAAGGGGAAGAGGACTGAAATTAGGCCTCCGGCACCTCACTCACGTATATTTATATTTAAAGACAAGTGTATTGTTTATTTTATATTTTATAACATTATATGTAAGTGTAGATATATCTAAACATAAATAAATTAAAGATCTAAAGGTATTTAAATATTGCAAATGAGTTAAAAAGATAAAGCCACTGTCAATGTCATCAGGCACTCTACTGGGCATATTTTCTTTTCTTACACACCAATTTTAATTGAATTTTGACCATTTTCAGTTTGTCCTAATCCCTAAAGTTCACCTACGAAATGGGAGTTAAGTTGAAATTATCTAATTTCAAACAATGACTTGGCAATTCTATTGTTTTACGCAAAGCATTAAACACTTAAAAGCAACCCGACACTAAACAACTGGAAGCAAAACAGCCGAGGAATCGCGGCCGCGTCCAACTAATATTAACTTTGGCAGTCGTTACGAATTGGAAACTTGTTTAATTTGTGGCGCGGAAGAAGTGTCGCACCGTGTTCGCTTAGTCACGTAATCGCTCTTTAAACTTGCTTCAGTATTGTTAGGGGCTGATGGCACCGATCGGAGCTACCTTTCCCGCTGTCAGATTGGTTGACATAGTTTTTTTTAAATAACTGATAGTATGAAGGGCACAAATAATTTTGTTTGAATTTTGATGACTGTCAAGGAACATGCGAATTGTATAAATAAATAAATATGCGTCACGCCCTCAACCCAGAGGGGTAGGCGGAGATTACAGATTTCCATATGGCGCAAAAAATTGTATGCAAAAATTTACGCACGTAATAATAAGCACGTAATGTATTGTATGAATGTGTTTTGTTGGTCACGTCACGGGATGATATAAGAATGGTGTAAGTATCGTTAGTATTACAAAATACCAATTACATTATACCTCTACCCAACATATTACCTGAACCAAAAAAGATCCATCATCGCTCATATCGACAGAGCTCCAATACCATCCTCACCACCTTGATGTTTCGTATTCCTACCGCGCGGTTCTTGTGTAATTTCCAGCCGCGTTGTGGAATGATCTGTCGCCAGCGGTATTTCCAAAGTAATACGACTTAGGGTCTTTAAGAAGCGAGCGTACTCCTTCCTTAAAGGCCGGCAACGCGTCTGCAGTTCCTCTGATATTGTGGATGTTCAGCGGTGATCACTTAGCTTTAGGTGACCCGTTCCTCGTTTGCCGCCTTCTTCAATATTTGGATACCATCAATATTTCTATATTATCTCTCTAAGATTTTCTTCAGTTGTTATACAAGGCCTATAGATTTTACGATCATAATCCAATTGGAAACGTTTGATAAGGTAAACATTGTGACCGGGTACAGTCACGTAAACGCACTCCAAACTTGCTTCGTTACGGACAGCGGAGTGCCGGGACGAGCCCTTATGTACCTTACGCAAATAGGCAATCGTTATCTATAGCGTACCTTTCGAGAGACGATCCAATAATTTTGATACTATCTGTACTTACATAAAACTTCAATTTCAAACGATTGTGAATTCAAGTTTTAAGGACTACTGCTAGTTGAATTACTGTTAGTCCAGTGATTTGCCTAGCTGCTCGTAGAACTTGAACAAAAATGATTTTGATGTGATAAAAATTCAACAGTAGATCTTAGGAATTAGAATTTCCTTATTTTATAGAAGAAGGTGGCAAACGAGCAAGCGGATCACCTCATGTTAAGTGAGCGCTACCCATTGACAAAGTGGGAAGGGGGAGAGGACTTAAATTAGGCCTCCGGCACCTCACTCATCAGACGAAACGCAGAGTACTGCTACTTCACGCCTGTTTTCTGTGAGGTCGTGGTATTTCACCAGTCGAGTAGGCCCATTCGTGCAACAGATGTGATTGCTGCGGGCTCTACCACTAAGTCTAACAAGATCATCATAGCAATTGTATTCATTACAACACTGGGCTTGTTAAAAAGAAACAGAAAAATACAACACTGTTAATGTCAGTCAGCTTTTAAAGGCAGCTTAATCAGCCCATGATCATCTCCCTACCCTTTTCCGACTTTATGTGTTGTCGACATAACAGGTTTTCGACTTCCACATCGATCTATCATCCGTCATTTCAGTCGTCACTCCCTTCTTAATCATGTCACCTTTCACGCAATCCATCCATCTTTTCTCAAGCCTCTCCTTGTCAGTTTCCAATCTTCCCTCATCATAACATGTTAACCTTTTACTCCTTAACTTTTCCATTATCCCAATAGCCCAGCTTTTGATGAAACTGTATCAAATAAATAATGAAGTAACTGCTCTGACTTTTCTATCTTGAACAATGATAAATTGAACCGCAAATTAAAAACTGTCCCATTAAGTCGTACTTCTTATAATTCAATTTACTTGTGAACCGGTCGAGCGCCAATCCCGTTGTCTATCTGATTCCGAGTGCGTTTTCTTTTTTTGCAAACGGCCGACGAGGACCATTGACGCGTAATGAGCACCTCCTTTTTACCGTTCTCTTTGCGCCATTTTAATTTGATTTAATTTAAAACCGAGGACTTTATGCCACTAAAGTATATAATGTCACACTTTCTTTGACTCATTCACTCGTTTGAAGTATGTGAAAGACTTAAAAATATTTCATTTTCATTATAAATATAATATAATGAATAATATATATGAATAAACATGAAGTAATATTACGTATTGGTTTATTCAATACTCTATTAAAATTACTTACTTCTCTATAAAAATTACGTTGAATATCAAAATGATTATTGAGGAATAGTTTGTTCTACACACTATTTCTATTACCAATACGGTGTCTTAGGATAACTTTACCTGATATCAATGAAAGCTTCATTGTTAGATGTGAGATTCACATTCTAATAAAACGCGTAAAGTTATGCCGCAATTATCTAAAAGGATGCTTGGTAGACGTGATAAAGATTTCTATTTAAACACTAAAAGGGGTACTTCACTAAAAGTGTCGCTTGTCGCCGCTTTATTACCCCTCACCTACTCTATCGTCTCCGCAGGTTTACGACTCACTTTTGTCCCGACTTCAATCTTTACTCCACTGAGTGTCAAGACTCCCTCAATTTACCACCTTTTTTTAAATTTCTTGCTTTATTTTTTTTATTCATAAGTGTAAAAATATTTTAAATATTCATTCAAAAATATCAATCTTAAATAATACTTGATACATTATGTTACATTATGTTACAAACTGAGCCCCGTGTTTTCAGTCGCCGTGCAATTTAAAATGTCCAGCCTAAGCTGAACTCTATTTAATACGATGGATTATATAGATCTGAGATCATCTTACATTGGAGAATAATTATTTCTAGATACAAACTTTGAACCCGTACTTTAGGCCCTTAGGGAATTAATTTAGAAAAATCCTTTCTTAGTGCTCGTCAACGTAATAACAGAAATCTCTGTGCCAAATTTGAGTCATTAGGCTTTTTAGTTTGAGCTGTGCGTTGTATATAATTCAGTCAGTTTCTACTTCTATGTGTATATAGATGAATAAATAAATAAATATACGTTCACGCCCGTAACCCTGTGTATACAGATTACAATAATTAAAGATTTGTATTCTCTAAAGTTCAACATGTATTCATTTTTCTCGTATGTTTCGACTAAAACACTGTTCCTTAATTAACAAAGTAATTTATCAGCATAATATTAATTATTACATAATTATAATTAATTGCAACGTGTGGTAGTATCCATTTTGCTCTGTCCTCCTCCCCTTCACCCTTTACTGTCCCGTGTGTGTTGTTAATGCTATAAAGATACACCGAGAGTGCAACAATGAATCTTGTCACCACTGTCACAATAAACCCCTTCTCCCCCACTAGATTTTATGACTGTTGCACTTCAAAGTATGCATTCTAGCATACTTTTCGGGATAAATAAAATTAACTATCTCATTTTTTCACATACAACATACATTTTTTCACTGTTAGGTCTCAAATGTTACAAGTGAATCTGGTCACCTATCTGTATCCGTTTTACCACACAGAGAGAGGAAAGAATATTATAGATAATAAAAAGAACAATAAAGTAAAAGATAAGAGCTTTTAAAGATCTGAACTGAATAAATGCTATCAACTTTGATTTCATTAGATACAATGTACATAAATCTGTCTAAGAGCTTTTTTAATCTTTGACCTTTAAGTTTTTGTTAAAAAATAAAAGAGCCTAAACTCAGCTAAATTAAAATGTAATTTAAGTATAAGGTGTAGTGTCTTGTATCATTATAAATATTGCTTTACCTAGATTAGTGAGGTTATACATTTACGGATATTAAAAAAAAATAGGTCTTTCAAAGCACATCCCTTTTTAGTGTTTATTTATTAATCATATCTCTGCCTAGGTATCTTTAGTAATTTAAACTGTACATATATGTTATGTATATGTGAATAATTTGTTCCCCATCAAGATGGAATTTTTGTAAACATTGGTTTTAACACATTACCTTATAACATTAGCTAACTGTATTGGACAATTTCACGTCACTTTATCTCACGATTTCCACAAAATTACAACATTTCTGCTACAAGTATAAAAAGTGTAATGCCATGTATGGTAAGTGACGTTTGTTTGTTTACAAATATTCTTAATGTGGATCAAACTATACGCAACATCAGGGATCGAAGACGTTCTGACAGACGACCGACTCGGACGTGACTGTCACAGATCATCGCACATAAAGTTACCCAAAGTGACTTAAGTAAATTCTTAAATGAATACTTTCGACAGATTTAAGAGTACGTGTCGTCGTAAACGACATTCTTGGCAAGAGTCTAAATTAGTTGTACGGGCGGTGAGGCGCTTCGGACTGCATCGTGCACCGCTAACGCGTCAAACCGGCCCGTACGTTGCACTAATCCAATTTGCAGTAAGTTTGCGCAGTTCCCGCAACTTGCTAGACTTAGTGATTTAAATTTACAACTTCGTCCATCTCCGGCACACTTGCAATTTTAACGATCACTCCGGGACCTTTGCTAAAAGTCTGATTTCGCCGAGAAAGTATTGCCACTTAAGAGGGAACTTTCAAGTACTATTTATTTGTCGTTTTCTATTTCAAAGATTATCAACAGAAGAAAGAAGCAGAATTTTAGTTGCAGAAGTGACCTTGATACCTTGACCAGATCGCCCTCATTCTGTGCATCCGAGCTGCACTGGATGAGGGCAGCAGAGAAGCAATCTTTGTGGCGATCAGTGGAGGAGGCCTACGTCTAGCAGTAGACGAATATCGGCTGGAGAGTGAGAAAGAGAGCCCACATCTAATATCAATTTTAATTCACTGTGATGGTATTCAGCCCATAATAATCTTTGTGGGCAAAGTTATATATTTTATTTTAGATGAAGTAGAGAAGTATCGAACTAGATACGAGGTCATCTTATATGAAATCGTACATGAAATTGACATTTCAAATCCGTGCAAAATCTGAATCCGTAATCAATACCCAAACCGCGACGTGTCGTGAGTATTGGATAAGCGTGATACCAATACGCATTTTACAATGGCACTTAACTATTTTATTAAGTGTGCCAATATTCGGGCCGTATCGGTGACGTTGACAAAGCCCAAATTTATAAATTCATTTGTTTTTTTTTCTTTACGCTTTTACGCCTTAACGACACAATTGATCATGTTGGTACATACATTTATCAGAGGTTTAGAAAAAACATCAAAACATCTTGAATAAACTTTATAAGTGACAGTAATAAGCTATTATAATAAGCAGAGTGATATGAGAGCGAAATTAAAAATTTATCGCGCAGGTAATATTAAATGAAATTATGATAAGTGCAGAAAGACGCGACACGCAACGCCATCTCAGTGCCGTTGACACCTCGGAATAATTTCGTCGAGTGGGTTTTTTATTTAGCCGGGTTTTATGAGGTCGTGGGGGGCGATTCTGTCTCCCTTTTATCTTTACTGACCAACACTATCCAATGTCGACTAAGAAAATGTGTAGCTCTAGAGATGCTGTATTTCATTCTGATTTAATTCCCGGCAATTACTCGGCTAAATGGTAATTGTGTTTAACCCTTTTAAGGTTCCAGCTGTAAGTGGAGTTCTTTTATTAAGGAAATAAAAGCAATGCGCCCCAATTTCATGGTGTGTAGTTGATTTAATTCGGCTTAAAATTAGGAACGCTTTCTTCGTCTTAAATTCCGTCGCCGAGATTGCGTTCGGGCAGGGCTTTCTGACAGAGAGGCTTGGCTTTTTTGATGTATTGAAAAAATAATTAAAGAGGTTTGGCGTAAATTTGCTTTCAAGTTTTTATTTGTTGAGCTAACTTGCCTTTTTTTACTTTCAAGGGGTTCTAATCAATGAAATTACTGCAGTTCATTAATTATGCTTTTTTATTTCGTTTAATTGAATAAAAAAGTTACGAGAACATTTTACTAAATCAATTATTCCGCCCTGTAGTATTTTAGACATAGATATTTATTTATGACAATGATATCTATATATTAATCTCATACAAAATCACCGATCAAAAGTGTTCCAAAACAGTGACAGCAATATTCACACATGTCAAAATAAAAAGAATAGCGTAATTAAAATAATAAAAGAATATTTAAGAATAGTAAAAAAAGAAAAAAGAAGACAGCTAGTGTTTGTCATTTAAGCATAAAGGTAAACACATGACGTAAGCTATGAAAAATCGTCCCAAATCGGACGCTATCGAGTCTTCACTTTTCGACCGCTAATGACATATCTGGTATTATTTGTATTATAAGATCATTGGTTCATTATTTCAAAACTTTCAGTAATAAAACCTATTGTCATATGTTTTGACAGCCGATGTCAACATCTGAAGCACAGAGTAAAGACAAAATAGAGACAATAGGAGTGTAGTAAAATTTCATGAGTTGCCAGTCGCTATTAAACGCAGCGTGGGCCCGCCGGTTGTACGATCTCGCTCCAAAAGCTCTCTCGCTTAATATCATTACTCTGTTCCATCCCGTGGCGCTCCTCGGGTTTTAAGAATTATGACGTACCTACGAAATATTTACTTGCCTTTTTATTAGGGACATTAACTCGTAAACTGACATACTGGTCTTTTTACGCGACATAAATAAGAAACAATGGCTTAAGTGATAAAAGAAAAATAGGTAATATACAGTATGTTAAGCTTTCGTATATACGACCGCTTTATGTTAAACATATCTATGTGTGATAATATAACTTAACTTAAAAGATTAACTTTTTATGTAATGATCGAAGTCTGATTCGAATAAAAAAATATCGAATCGATCGAAACTTTTTAATTACGAAATATTTTTATAACTTGAATATGCTTATTTTGTAATATTAGACTATATAAAATAATAATACTTAAGCGTGTAATTGATTTCGACAGATCTCTAGTAGACTTTAAATCATTTATTTATATAATTTTTAACTCATAATAATGTCCTCCAAATAATATGAAATTTCCTCAGTGCACCAAACGGAGTAAACATTCTTAGATATTCAACTTTTCCTCCATGATACGTTCTAATGTTAGACTTTGACAGTATCAGCGATGCTGGTAAAGTTTCAGGTAAGAAAACATTCATTCCGAGAGGAGAAGTTTGTAAAAAGGGTCGTATTTGTTTCCGAACATGGAAAACTCCCCCGGCGCCTTGCGCTGGGTGCTTCCGGTAACTCGCAGGAGACGTATCCTCGAATCATTACGATGCAGTTCCTGACTTCAAATTGGTGGAAAGATTTTTACTTAGAAAACTTTTAAGTTTGTCATGTTCTAATTTGAATATAAATTAACGAATACCTTATTTATTTATGAAGAGGTAAATTATACGTAAAATGTTTGCTGTTTTTTTACTGTAACAATTAACCTTATTAAAAATAATAATTAAAAACCTTGAGCTGTCCAGGTTCTTTGGACATTTATATGTTCCACTGCCTATGTTATTCCTTAAAAAGCGTTCTTTTAATGTCATTCAACTCCTTTTGATTGAGGGGAACCGGTCTTATATTCGATTTTGTATAATATTTATAAAAATGTAGGTAATACCTTCTATTTTATCTTTTTGAAATATCATGGCCCACAGTCAAATATAACTTTACAAAAACAGTGGAATCGTAGGCAGCCATAATTCTGTTTAACCAATGTTTGGTTAAAATCTGTCTGCCGTTCCCTTTGATAATTTTCACCTGAGCACCGCGCCCGCGGCCCCCTACCGAATTTATGTTTACTCAGATACCATCTTCGCAAGTAAGAATTTGAACACGCCGATATAAATTTACTGGAAGTGGCGCCGGCAATTTCTTAATTCTTTATTTAATTAAAGAAACAAATCGTGCTGAGAGCGTACTTCTATTGCCACCTCAGGTATTGAACCTTCAAAACATTTCAATTAATTATTAATATGCAAAAGTCGTCGTATATTCTTTCCTTGCTATTCTTACTTCATAGAAACAAATCAACATAAAAACAAATTTAAAGCAATTTACTTCTTTCTACCCATCAGGTATACTCTACTTTATACCCATCAGGTACTCCTATTTCAACTGATTTTACTATCATGATGCAGATATAACAAGTGCTCATTGATCTGAAGTATCAAATCGGACAAAAAGTGAACCTATCGCCATAACTGTAAAAAAATTGAGAAACGATAATTATCCTCGCTCTCCTAATTTACTGGCTTTTCTGTTGTTGTTTCAAGTTGATGTTTCCACGCACTGATAACACCTATAAATTAATTCATACAGTTAAATAATATGATGTGCTGATAGGCTCAACTATTGTGTTGCCATGTTGTTGGAACTCCCGCAAAAAAGGGTAAATTTATAAAAAAATAATATTTAGCCCCTTCCAGTTTTCTTATATCTTTGTGCGGATCGGGGGTTCAAAGTGTCGCTTACAATATTACGATGTTAACCGCTGTAGACGATTTACATAATTCATTCGGGGCGCGGCTCGCGCGCGGAACGTATGCCCTGATTTAATGTTCACCTAATGCTAATTGGACCTTTTAAGAGCTTCCCCCCCTTTCATATTTGTGCTAAGATTGAGCTTAGTTATTGGTTAAAGTTGATGTCGATTGATTTTTTAACATTTGGTTTTAAATTTTTTTGATGATTTAAATTATTTAAGAATTAAATTAATCAGTCGCTCCATCTTTTTAAGTATTAATCTTTCAAACTGCAAGATATGTGACACTTAGAAACAACCTAGACATTTACTAGAGCTTTAGTACGCCTACCGCCAAGTATTGCCAGCGTATATTTTCTCAGTCTAATTATGTATTTTTCCAACTAATTTCAACCATATTTTTGGTTAGTTTACAATTGTTACAATTTCACATTCTATAAAAACGAATTTAACAATATTAATTACATATTAATTTATGATCAAACACAACCTACCTAACATCCATATAGAGTTAACTTAAATAAAAATAATTTAATTGAATCACAAAAATAGATGTTCCAACATCTGCGCGTTACACACTAGACCATAAATCAAAGTTCCTATTTTATTAAATTTCCAAGCAACAATAAACAACAGTTTCCGGTGTTATTTCGCATAGGTGACAATGAACGCAATCTCTGTTCCGTTCTTTTCCTGGATAAGAACGAGGGTAAATGGCACAGTAACAAATCATACATAATTCATGCAGGGCAGTACATCTCTGTGCTCCCCCGACGCCCGCGGCGACATAAAACTGAACGTAACATTTATAATAAGTGCCTTTGTTTTTATCATGGGGGAGAATATGTGACGCCGTAACGCGATTTTCGCCAATGCATACATATTTGATCTAGTTATATTTTTGGGTGCATAGCGCTTTCCTTCAATCTAGCATTTAGGAGTATTTCTACGTATCGACTGATTAGTGAGCTGCTGGAGGCATAATCCTAGTCGTTCCTTCCTTTCCTTAGACATCTCTCTTTCTTCGCATACAAACATACATCA
>JWHW01043288.1:163683-186107 GCA_000931545.1 Papilio glaucus
AATTGGACGGAAACACCCTTTGCCAAACGCACAAGACAGTTTTAACAGTGGTAAAGCCCGCAACAACAACACCTGTTGCACAAACGGACCTGCTCGACCGGTGAAATACCACGACGTCACAGAAGACAGGCGTGAAGTAGGAATATTTCTGCGTTACGACTGATGAGTGAGGTGCTGGAGGCATAATCCTAGTCCTTTCCCCCTTCCTATCATTTTCCAAAACAAAAAGGATGGAAAGAGGAACGGGGGAGTGAGAGGGGATGGATAGAAAATGGAAATATCATTTTTTTGCTTATCCCCTCCTCTGTCCATTAAAGGTAGGCAACGTATCTGCAACTCGTTTGTTTGTTGCAGATACCTAAGGGTAGTGCTCATTCAAATGAGTGATGTCAGAAGTAATGAATTGACCACGGATTTCTAGTAGGCACGGTTCTAACAACTCTCTTTCTTCGCATACAAACATCAACAAATGCATGCTCGTAGGTTACAGATACGCATAACGTTTGAGTTCTAGACTGTTCTGATTTACACGAGATCTCGTCAACATAACTTTTCTATTTTGTAACATATTTTTTTACAACTTTATTGCGGTTTTCTAATTTAATGAAGTTCACTATTCATTAGTTCCTTTTACTATAAATAACATGCTAATATTTTAAATTACAAAATAGTTTATTAAAGCAAACGTTGGTAACATTTAACGTGTAAAACTACAATATTTCAGAACCACCTGACGTCTCGAAATTTTCAGCGGCTGGTGTCAACATCATAAACAAGCCGACGATAAACCTGCGGGCCGCAACTGAGCGGCCCTGATAACCGCCGTCTGAGCGACAAATTTGTTTGAAGCGATCCGTCCATTGATCTCGATACTTTATAGGTGACTTCGGCACGTCGCCTGACAGATTGAGTCCGCCATAAACTCGCTTGATCACTTGCAAACCGTTTGTTTACAATGTTTATGAGTTTGTATTAATATACATAAATTGAATTTTGGAGATTCTCGCCTACAAATCGGTTACACACTTTTAATGGACTTTTTTCCTTATTTACACGTAAAGTCGAGTAACATAAATTCTACTAAGTTGTTTAGAACTGCATTGTAAATGCATATTATAGTATTATATACTTATAGTAGGACTTATAGTAGTATTTTGTATTGGTTCGACCCCGAACCCATACAAAATTTCAAGAAAATCGTTGGAGCCGTTTCTGCGATTCATATCATATATGGGTATAGGTATATACAAGAATTGCACGTTTAAAGGTTGGCATTAATAATCGATTCTGGAACGATCGATAAGCAATATGAGCGAATTACTATACTCCGGCTGTCTTCAAATCGCAGAGGGAGTCTAGTCGTAGTTTATTACACGAATTTCTCGGCTTAGCGCATAGAAGACGCCCAACGTTTCATTACCCCGGCTTTAATTTTATGCATGGCTGCGTGCGCACCGTCACTACTGCAGCGAAGGCGCCCGCGGCCCAATTCCATGTGATTTCAAATTTTCCGCGAAACGATTTAGGGAAGAAAGTTTTAAAGATGAAGGGAATGAGGCGTGAGCTAGGTATCGTTGTGTTGTTACAATTTTGTGATATACATTGTTAGTTGAGTATGTAGTTGCTTTCTATTAAAATGTCAGAAAAGCAGCTGGAAACACGCTTAACAAGCTTCAGGTAAAATAAGAGAGATAAGGCTCGACAATGTGACAACAAAATAGTAAAGGAAAGTAAATTATCAACATCGAAATTCAAATATTCTATTCGTGCCGATCATTAATATTCCTAACGTTACGCGACATCACGAGACAAGATAATTTTAATCCGCGTGACAGCTCCAAATGAGTTTCTCGTCGCGTTGTTTACGAATGGCGCGAAAAAATCGCGTGGCTGTCGGCGGCCATTTTGGTTTTTGACAGCGTAGATTTGTTTTTCGCTCGGAATCTGCACACCGTTCCTTCTATTTCCCTAAAAGTTATTTGTCATCTCAAGGAATGCTATAAATGTCGCCGTCTACTGGTGTAATGGAATTCACCTTTGTTATTTTTTAGAAAGCATAATAACCGTACCGATTTAGGAAAGAGCCAAGCTCCCGTATTATCTTTTCACTGTAAATAGCAGATAGAGTAACAATAGACTACCTTTAATGTTTATAAATTTAATTAATTAATTCGAGATGGATCCTAGCAGTAATAGAATCTATTTTATAAATCTCGACCGAGGAATCGAAAATAACCGAAAAATGCTATGAATGTTTAGTAATTTCTGTGTAGAATAGTCTTTTTTGTTGCTTGTCAAGTTTAATACTGACTTCTTTAAAAATATTTTGCTAATGTCTAACAAAATACTGGCTGCGGGCCAGGAGATAAGCGCAATTACTTCCATATGGTCAGAGACGGGCGTTCAAAGTGATATCATCCCGAGAGAGTACGTCATTCAAGATTTAAGGATTTACTCGTCATTGTTGGCTTAGTTGCTTTTGCTGATATCGAGCATTCCTATTTGCACCCTATTTGTTTGCAATAAAGACCGTTTTAGACCAACGAAAACATCACACAAAGAGGCGAGTGGACAGGACTGTACGTCACAAAGCGAATATTAAATTATTAAAATCCATTTCCATTTACGAAATCATAAAATTTGCTTTATTAATGTTTAACAGTTAAAAGCATCTTATGGCTACGTTCTGTCATCATATCTGACAGCTAATTGACTCATTTACCCCCGGTTAGCTTAGAGAAACGCTCGTTTTTTCCATTCTCCTTTTAAACACCAATATAAAACAGTACATAAGTTTATTTTGCGAGTCCACCTATTTATTGATTGGAGTATTGAACGCCATCTTTTTATAAAGGGTCTGGGAATACATAACGGGATAATGTTTTTTGGTCTCCGGTTTTGTTTTGTTTTTTCATTATGACGGGAACCAAACCGTCAAGTAAGCGTCAAAAACTTTCTTTTAGTTGAATCTATCAGCTTTAAAAAAATAAAATATTTCACCTACATCTACATAAATCTTTATATCTATTATACACATCAATACTTAATCCGCAATTGGTTGCAATTGCGGTGAAGTTTGACCTCATTGTCGGCGCACGGCTAACCTCTCTGGAAGCTTAGAGGGTTTTATACGAGAGGTCGAATCATACGCTCCGTTGAATACTTTCGGCGGAGTTTAAAATTAATTTCTTTTGTCCATTCTTTGCCGGAAAGGGTTGTAATAGCCACTTTGTTGCAAAGCTTTTTGTATAAATTTTATTAATTCTAAAATTCTTCAAAAGCTATTTTTGAATGAAATTGTATTTCTGTCATTGCATATACTGACATATACTAGGACGCACCCTAAGGGTTTTTAGACATGGCCAGTTGGATGCACTGGCAAAAAAAGTTTGTTTATTGTGTATGTCTTTTGTTTTTAAAATTTAGTGACAATTTTGTGTCTCTCGTCCAAATGAATGAACACTATAAGCGTGGTCTTAACCAAAAAATGCTATAAAAGCCGCAGGCGGCGTTTTATAATGAACCTCCATCCCGGGCCACTGTTTACAACAAGTTGCCAGCGTCGGTGTTTCCGCCCAACTATGACGTGGGTACCTTCAAAAAAAGTAAGAACCAGCCAGAACAAAGTAGAAGTCGACCCCTTTCAACTTGGTGGTCAAATATAAAAAGAGACCTTCAAAAAGCTTAATTGCTTGACCCAACAACCCAAGGTAGATTGGCGTAGAAAAGTAATAAGACCCGACCCCAAGTTATGGAAAAAGAGAAGAACAAAGAAGAAGAAGCAGTTTCTCTTGTTATATCGTTAACACTGGAATGGGGTTTGATAGTTACACTTCACGCAATTGAAGCTGAATTCTGAACTACTTATTATTCGTTGACGTATTTCACAAATTAACGAGACACGCAGACAGATCTTTAATCATGTAATGGAATTCCTCCGTCAGTAGTTAGAGTGGCACGTAGGCACTGACTGGCATCTAATACATGTTCAGATGATTAAACTAATTTACTAAACTAATGTGAATGAGTTACTGTAAGTACAAGTAACTCTGAGCCTTATATTAATGCTAAAGTTAAAACATGACAGGGCGTGACTCTTACACACATCCCTATTACTCAAAATAGGATTTAAAAGTCTCACCTATCTTTCCTAATCATTCCTGACGCGTCCAATGTTAACTCATTGGTGTTACATAGATTACACGTAAACCATCAACAATTCAACGCGTCTCGACTCACTAATTCAAGTTGACAAGCAGGTGTAATTAATTCCCAAGTAATTACCCGCTCAGCGATCCGCGAGACGGTATTATGTAACTAATCACATCCCGCGGAATTACCTTCAACTATTTTAGTTGGCGGAAATAATTAGATAAGTTGCGCGCTTTGTGGCCGCTTTGTTACACCTGCTGCGGTACGGAGACGCTGTATACCCGCGAGCTGTATCAAGGCTTTCATTGTCTCCAACTTATCGTGTAACTAAGTTGTCGTATTTTAGTATTTTTGTTTTAGTTTACTCAATTTAGTCGGTATTACTGTGATAGAGCCCGCAACAAAAACATCTGCTGCACGAATGAGCCGGCTTACCGGTGAAATACCACGACCTTACAGAATAGGCTCATGAGTGAGGTGCCGAAGGCCTCATCCTATTTTCTAATAAGGAACGGATGTCATGGGACAGAGGGTTTGATGGGGGAGGGAATGGATGGGAAAAGGAAATAGCCTTTTGTCTTTTTTGACTCTCCTCTAAGCATTAAAGTTAGGCACTTGTTGCAGATGCAGCCTATGGGTATCGGTCACTTAATTCTTAGTGAACCGTTTTCTCGTTTGTCACCTTCTACTATAAGAAAAAACTCAAAGACGAGAATCTGAAATGATATCTCATTTAAAATAATACGACTACGAAGCAAAAAGCGTTATTAATGTTTATCGATGCAAACGTCTTACGCCTTGTCACAATAATTTTAATAGTTGTACATTTATAATTCACCAGCTGGCTCGACAAACTTCGTTCTGCCTTATAATTAATTAACGCCCCCCGCTACCGCCCGCCCCCCTTGCGGGTGGAATTTCGTAAAAACCGTTCTTAGCTGACCTCTACTCGGCGAAAGGAATATTCCTTCAACATTTCATGTCTCTAGGCCATATGGTTCCAGAGATATCGTGATGAGTCAATAGTTGGTACCTGGTCTAATACTTGCAAATGTCTTAAATATATATGTATATAATGATTACATTACCACATTAGTTAGCTACGTATTCATTTATTATTCACTTTAAGAGAACAACAATAACATACGTTGCTCATTTTAGATGTAAATATAACAAACGGTCTTAAATAAAATACCAGAATTGTAAAGAAACGGACGCAATATCGTGGCTTTTAGGTAAATTAAAATTTGTATATTTTATTCGAGCAGGAATAATGTTCCACCCTCGTTCCTAAACACTTAGCGAGAGAACCTATACATCAAACTTGTACTGTTTAACTAAATCTTCTTAGGTTTGTTTTTTTTAATACCCTTTGTAAGTCTTATGTTAGGCACAAACAATCATCTCAAGTCTTCTACTTTCTCTTGTTCTTGTTTTGGCTTTACATCGTTCTGCTCTTTCTTGTAGGAATCGTTCGGATCGGAGGTTCTAGAGAAGTTGTACGTGCGTCACCAACCAAAAAAGTAGAAGTACAATATGCTCTCAATTTCATATCCTTAGGGACATGCATTATTGAGACCAGTTTAATCATAATATAACGACTTCGGTTACTAAAATGCGGCTCTATAGCTTACAAACATTTATTATATATATGCATTTACTATCTGCCCATGTCTTGTGCATAGAATTAATTGAGATAAAATATTAGAAAGATTAATATTGGTTTTCTTTATTTGAATAAAACATCACTAGAGCTAAAAAAGCGACGTCTCAACATCCCTACGGGCGAAGCAGACGGGTTGTATCTAAACCTGCGAAATCTCCGCTTAACGAACCATCTCAAACAACGGCTTTGAACGGAATCCGCGCGCCCGTGCACTATACAAAATCGTAACAACCATTCAACAATACGATAAAACCCTTTTGTGGCGCGGGTACATCACTAAACGATTTCCTTAATATTGTAGCTTCACTGTTTATTATTGTAACACAGATAAAAAAGATTATTTAGGATTGCGTTAGATTAGTGCGATGCTTGTTTATGTACGATGATTTCAATCGGACGCCTTAATGGATTCGCAGCTTTATGAGATGCTGTGATTAATTTTTAAATTTAGATCTGCTAATTTCAGCAGTATTTCTATACCTAGCGATTTTAATATCTATTGATTTGATGGAAACTTTTATATGTGTCTAAGATTTCGAATAAATAAATCCATTTTGGCGTTTGATAGTTATAACGATCAATATTCTATTATCCAAGATTATTTACCTACCGGCATTATTTGTGACAAACCGACACATAAAATACTGACGTTTATAGCCGGTACAGTGAAGACAGTACCAAAACTAGTAGTATCATAAAATATAGAGTTTTTGTAGTAATAAGAGGGTCATACATTCTCCTTTCTTTTGTTCATACGTCCTTCCTTAAGCACAAATTAACGAGATCCTTATTGTTGCAGGTGAAAGTAATGCTTCGAGTGGGTGCATCCGGCGAGGGTCCATTCACCAGCGGCACACAGACGTTCTCACTCGACAAGCGCAAGAAGCAAGTGACGCTATGCGAGACTGCACCCAGCGCTGCGGCAGCCCCTGAGGACAGGAAGGTCGGAGTCGCCGCGCCCAAGATGTTCGCCTTCGACGCCATCTTCTCGCAAGATGATTCACAGGTAAACTATAAATTTGCTTTTCAATTTTTTTTTAGTTTTCTATTCGCAACGAGCATATTCAATGGGTTTGTCAGAAGTTATGTGTGAAAAATTATTTTGTTTGACGAAACAAATAAAAAATACCAACAAAAAATAACAAGTACAATAATTAATTGAATAAAAATGATACCAAAAATAAAAATAGAAAATTTTCAACGTAAAAACTTACACCCTTTCCTCTCGGCCAAATTAGACATTGTTGATTTGATGCACATTCCACTAGTGAAAAAAAAAGATAGTTTGTTCTGTGGAAAATAAAACCGGTCTCATTATATTTAAGAGCTGACATTGCCACGCTCTAGTTATTGGCAAAAAAATCCGCTCCGACATGAAATCCATTATTACAATATAAAATAATACGCTCGACATCTGAGATTTGGTATATGGCGCCACTTCGGTCGATGTCACCAGAACTTCCTCCCCTGGGTCGGCTGAGATAAAAATGAATACTTTACACAAAGCTTTGTTCCTAATTTTTTTTTAATTTACATGAGTTTTTTTACAATATAATATCTAAATAACTTTTTTTACTTTCTTACAACAAAAACCTTTTTTAAAGTAAAAGGGTAAACGACTAACCTGACCTGATAAAGTAAATGCAAAGGAATTCGACATCGCTTCACATGCTCAAAAAACTATGTCAGTAAAAGCACGATTATTGAATTGCTTTCCGTTGAACGTGGTCAATTGGACAAGCGAACTGCACACTGTATTACATGGGAGAGACGAGCAGTATCCCATAATTATGACAATAATGTTCAACTCTTTGCAAAAATTTAAATCAATTGAAATATCAGGAATTTCGTTGCGTTTTCATAAGCCAGGCCGTGCATCGGCTGTCGCATTCCTCGACGGTGGAAATTCATGCGCAAAAATTTCCTAACCCGTAGCGAAATTTCATGTTTAAATTGTTAAAACGCCGAGAATGGATCGTTCGAATATCTGTGTATATTTCACATTTTTCTTCGAACGATGTAGACGTATAAATTTTTCTACACGGTTATATCAAAAAGATTTATCTTCAAACCATTGTAAAAAATGTTTTTAAACTTTGAACCGGAAGAAGATAGTACTTTAGCATGTACTTTCGAAGAAAACACTTGCTAAGTAGGAATTTGACAACTCGGCTAGACAATGTCTAGTTATCAGTTGTAAGAGTGGATTGAATCTCCTTGCTCTTTTCCCATATTATTTGGGGTATAACCGTAGTCAAATTTATATTTTATTATGGAGTATTTTAATAATATAATGATAAGTTTTACACGAGTTTGATGAAATTGACGATGATTAATTGGGAACGCTTCCCCACAAAAGTAGAACTTGGGCTTAGTTCATGCAAACGTTTATTTTAGTTGATAACGTACTTTAATAAGCCAAGCCAAGTCATACTTCCAGAAGTACTACTTTTGACTCATGCTTAACAACGATTATTTATCTCGGCCTTAGTTTCACTATCGATCAACGAGATGGCACCATGATTGTTGGGCCAACAGCTGTCATTTCCATCGTCAAAACTCTCGCTGTATAAATGCAGATATGTCTATGAAACAGTTGAATGTTTATCTTACATAGCTAGATCTTTCGGTCTCTAGATCTTTAGTGTTGCCAATCCTTTTTTACACATACATATTTACTCAGGATTTTGTATGCAAATACAACACAATCAAAGCATAATAGTTTACTATCAGTCCAACACAAATTCCTATTCAATAGACTTCAATGTTTCCATTAATAGCTTCATAAACGAGTTAAAGGCAATGTTCAGCCGTTATTGCGTTGGTTTCAGTATCATAAAACATTCGAAAGCAAGCGAATTCAAAACTAATTTGAATTAAGTACAAAGGTAATTATAATACCTACAAATTAAGCTTTGGTAAGTGGCTAACGCAGTCGCAGGGAGGGAGGATAAAGGGATTACACAATATTAATGGAATTGTGGAGCAATCCGTGCGGTTTGTGTCATACGAGGCACGAATTAGACTGCCGCTTCGCATTGTCTGATAAAGTTAATACTTGGCAATAAACATTGGATCGTAGCTACATTGATGTCTACGGCGTAGGCTGTAGCGGACTGATCTACGCGCAGTTCACAAATGAAAAGCAGTGTAACATTTTATTAATATACGTGTTTAATAAAATATTATTTATATTTACGATATACATTATAATATTTTGTATACTTTAAGTTGTCTAGTACTTTGGTTTATTTCTTAGAAAAATTAAATATTAAGAAGTAAGTAATATAAAGAATAATTTATTATCACCATTTCGCGGTTATGACACTCATATTGTTCATAAATTTCATACATTTCCTAGCAATATACGGGCTTCGAATTACGAATTATACTTACGCATACGTCCAAGTTATCCAGCAATAATTCAGTGGGCAGTGGACAGGGCGGACGCAGGCTTAGGGGCTTACCACGCGCCGCTGCGTCTGCCAACGCACTGCACTGCCCACCCCAATGACTGCTAAATCCACCCCGACATTATACGTTATTGTTTCAGCCGAGTACGTTGTACCACTGTCCAAATTGTTTCGTTGCCTCGCGTGACTGATAGCTGTGAACTTTTCCATAATTATTACATTTTGTAGTACTTTAAATAATATAATAAAACTTTAAATATCATTTTGGAATTAATATTCAAGATCCCTGTCATGTATTGTGTTTAATCTCTTTACTTATGTTATTAAAGATTCGAATCGGGATCTTATACAATGAGAAACAAGAATATAGGCTGTCTCTTTCTAAACCAGCTATTTGGAGGCCAACACGAGTAGATACACTAGTAGTGAAATGATTGTCAACAAAATAAACAACAATAAAGTTATGCTGTAATAGATGCATTCACAATTATTGAGAATATAAAATTTAGGTCAGGGCAGAATATAATGATCAAAGAAGTGAACAAAAAACTAATATTTATTTTTAACATTCCAACTAAGCTGAAAAGTTCTGCTAGGATTCACGACAAAATTCCTATGGTGAATTTGAACCTACGAGCTCATGTAATACAGCGAGCAGCATTAGACTGCTCAAGGTCACTCACGATACGTGAGGCATGATGTGATCCGCAGCAAAACAAGTGACCAACTTTGCCCAAAGAATTTATACAACCTAAGTAGCAATAGGCCAGACACCTTGTTCGCAGAACTGACAGCCGATGAGTTCGTATTGTCATGGAATAGCCGCCACTCACAAGCCGACCCCACAAGATGTACCGATTACATAATTGGTCAAGGTTACGGAAGCCCACTGTGTGGGGACAGGGAACCTATCCGTGTGGCATCAATGGTTCTCCATTGGCCTACGTCCAGCATTGAACTACTGTAGGCTGAAAGGAAGGAAACAAAAAACATGTTTTTTTTTATAAATAAAAAGAATCACATTTCCCTATATTTACTTTTATAAAAATATGCTTATATAAAATAACTTAAATAAAAGTACTGTTGTAGCGTAAAATAAATACACATTTTTATCTAGCAGCCGGATAGAAACGAGTCTCAGTGACCGGAAAACGGCAATGCACAAATCTTTACAATATATCATTATGAAGAAAACTACATCGCGTCGTTATTTCTTTTTCAAAACTAATCTGAAATTGAGATCACTACATGTGACTTATTAGACGATTCGAAGTAGAAATTATATGTACAGATATTTACTTCGTTAATTTATTGTGATTCAGACTAAGAAAATATATCGATGAGCTAAGTGCCGATGAGTCTATCCCCATCCAATCCAATCCCCTGGTTTTTTTTTTTTTTTAATTTGAGTTAGGCGCTTTTTCGGTGTGTGCGCGTGCTATGTCGAACTCGCACCGACTGAAAACTCAAAATGTTCCTCCTAACATGGCGACGGGTCCAACCCTGGGGAAGTTTACCTATTTCTCGTCCGGGGCGTGCAGAAACACCAAGCCTGTCCTCATGTACGTCCTTCAATCGTGGGTGCCGGATTTATCCACCGGATATAACCTGTCATCTGAAGGCCATGTGGACCATAAAAGTGAGAGACTCCTCCCGCCTTCCCAGCCCCCAACGGCCTAGGATCTAGTCCAGATTTCCGCTGCAAACCACAAACGGCTGCATAGCGTAGGCTTAATGGCACGTAGGATTACCGTATTCCGGTGCCCCGTAGCCACACAATGATCGCATCCGTGGAGTATAGGGGGAGTGGCTCTACGCAATACCATCACTGTGGAGATAAGGGATAACAGTCAATCCCTGCAGACTACCAGTCTGCCTCCAAAGCGGACTCAATGGCTTCCACCTCGAGGCATCGCCTCTCCTTCCCATTACCTACTACACTACATGGGTTACCGTCCCCTCTCCTTTCCCTTACCTACTATATACTCGTTTTTCCCACACCAGGTGAGCAGCGGTTAGTTTTCTTCTAATGGTTAATCCCTTAACTATCGTTTTGTACGCAACCCAGGAGAGCAGGCGTGATGTTATACAAGATAAAACATTCCATCATAATGCACCAGCCAATGACTAATTCTTTGAAACTTTTATATATTCTTGTAATCACGAAGTAAACAAATCATCGTAAGAGGTTGTGACTTACAAACAATTTCCCTAAGAGAGCAAAAGCCTTTATTGATTTTGAAATCAATAAAGATTTTAACTTAATATTTCGCAATCTTATGTAATTCTCTTAATTAATTTTATTATATTTGTAATAATCTTCAAAGGAAATATCTCATTAATTCAATTAACTTCCCTGATCTGAGTATTTTCAATTAAGTAGCGGAGAGGTCTCATCAAAACACTCGTTTAAAATAATTTCAATATTTCCTTAACGTTTGTTCTACCCTCTTGTACGGTGACCATGTTTTTTTCTAAAAATGTACACGAATAAAATAACAATTTCTAAGGACTATGCGCTAGCCGCTTTATGTCATTATAAAATAAAGGCATCCTTTTTTTTTATATATTACTATCAATTTGATGGAGAGAAACAAACAGATGCGCTTCATCACGCACCAAAACTAATACGGCAGTGGGCAGGCCACGCAGTATATACCGACCACCGGAGATCTCTTGAAACCACTATGTGGATAAAAAATTTATATAAATACGTTTAATTACCTTTTTATCTGTCTTCTTATAACTGAGAAAACAGCACACCATCATATGTTAAGGTAAATTTAGAATGCTGTAGAAAATAACATAAATCTAATGCAAAGTCCTTGATCGTCCCACTTTCCAATAAACTTGGTGTCCCACAACAATCTAATCCTCGGGGCGTACCTTAAGTCCGCTTAATTATCTGGGAATCCCCGCGAAAGAAAACACCACAGAGTCTAGCTTAACGCAGCTTAGCGCCGGGCGCGGCGTGAGTGCCAGATTTACTTAAATTATTCATAACATTACGTTCACTTCGCCCAATTTACATGCGAGAGTCACTTGTTTTATTAGCTGTTTAAATATTTTATAACTATGTTATTTTGAGTTCATACTTTAAGCATGACATGAATGAACGAATAAATGAACGAATGAACGACTATATTACTTTACTAAGATTAGATAGATGTTTTGATTTGATAGATTAGTTATTAATGTTACTGAAGCATTATGTAGTAACCATCTTAAACACGAGTAAGTTATAAATTAAATAATATAGATTTTATTATTCTTTTCATGTTCATTGTTATCAGTCCGTGTTCTATTGTTGCAGACGGAGATTTGCTCGAGCGCGCTGACTGACGTCATACACGCCGTCATCAACGGCACCGACGGTTGCCTCTTCTGCTTCGGACACGCAGGACTAGGTATGGATATGTTACCGACTGATTGTGACTTCGTCAGTCTATAATTAGACTTGTCATATTATAAACTTTCAGCAATTTGTGAACTTAACGAATCATGACAAATGCAACAAATCTGTTTTTCTTTGATAAATATCTTTTTAAGATTTTTTTTCTATATAACAATCATGTCCAATCTAACGAACCTAACATGCTAATTCACTTCCATTTTAACTTAAACTTTAACATTATAACGCATTCATACCAGTCCCCAATTTAATCATTTGACTTCGACAGTTTAACGTCAAAGGTATAGGCAACGTACTAGTTTATTCCTATTTTACATTATCCTCTAACACACAAATAATAAACTGCGCTAGAACGTTGCAATGAACTGTCCAATGACACGCCAAATCGTGAGTGATTCGTTACGTTCAAAATTTGCTGATAGTTTATAATATGTATTGTTAGATAATAAACTGGCGAAGTCACACTCAGTCGGGGACAGATATAGATCATTGAATGATTAATTGTCAGTTGTCACACGAATGGACAACTCGAGCTGGGTATACCAGAACCTCAAATAATACCAGCGTGAACCGGTAATAATGGAAATAATTTTGCATTCTTATGAATTAGGTGACGAAGGCTCCAGACCTTTCCCGTTCCTTTCTCCTCTTTTTTCTCGTCGACTCCTTTCCACGGAAAGGCCAGCAATGCATCCATAACTCTTTGGCGGACGTTAATGGGTATAGGTTGTCGCATAACATCTGGTGACCCGCTTGCTTGTATGCCTGCTGAATATACTTCATAGATTGCCATCGGGTGTGTACGCTCGTACTTATATTTATTGTTATTAAATGTACTGAACCTTTGTAATAAATACGTACATTTGCAACAAAATTCCCCTTTGCCGTGACAGAGAATAAAGTTTGTCGAATTTAACCCATTAATTAAAAGTACTCGTTTTAAAATTTAACGCATAAATTTGGTTGCTGTTGTTGAAATTTATGAACACGAGTGACCGAATTTATTTCGTGAATTTTCGTGCAAAATGGAAAAGTTAGTTGCTGAAGTATTTCCGAAAAAGCAATAAGTATTATTTAATGGCTACACGATATGTATATTTCAATGGTAATGAGGCAAGCGACTTCATGAAGGAAACGAGCGTTTACTAAATAAATAGTCCACATTTTGAGCGATAGTTGTTTCGCAGTATTTTTTTTAAATATTTATCATTGAAGTTCTCATACTGTTTAAAATTAACAATAATAGATTTTACCCAACAAAGATGTACCGGATTATTGCTAACTTTGCATTATTACCGATAGTCTCTGTACAACAGTATACCTTAACTCTATTCTCTTTATATTGCTGACTCTGTCTCTATATAAGTTTGAGACATTCTTTGCATTACAGACTATAAAGATCTGTTAACCATAAATCCATTGTTATACTATATATTTTTCTACTGGGTAATCCCTTTCGTTAAGTTGCAAGTCGAATGCGTTTAAGTTCCAAAAATAAAAATTCGAATGCTTAGCCTATCGCCGCTATTTAGATAGTATTAAAATAAACAATAAAACAATAGAATGCGAAACATTTAAAGTGTTAATCAGAACATATTGCATTCAGGTAGATGTTAAAATATTCACGCCAACCTCGTTGCACTATTTATGAGAACACTACTCGCGAAACTTCTCCACCGACCTCTCGCGCCCTTCCCGACCGCTCCCGGCCGCTCCCGACGGCACGGAATTTACATTCAAATGGGAAAGAGCCGAGCTGGCTCTTAATTGAAAGTTTGATAAACACCCGGAAGGTGCGAGGCGGCCTCATATATCTATTTGCGGACTCAACTTTTCTACGAATGCATATTAAATCTTTGAACTGCGGCAATGCTTGCATATATTAAAATTGAACTTTGAAAAGAGGAAGTTTGGAAATTGTTGACATGATATCAATGTTGAAGTTATACAAGTTTTAAGGTTAAATTTTCAATACCTAAAAGTGTTTCGTCCTTCCAAGAAGATTTCTGGAAAATAGCTAGCAAACTTTAACCAACACCCATGTTTACCAATTTACAGTATTACGCTTAATTTCCTGCTAAAATGTATTTTATATGTAACATTTTTCAAATGCGAATTTACAACAGACAATTTTATAGACAAAACAATAAATTTCTGTTCCTATATCAAGATTATTAAAATGCTATATTTACAGAGTCAAAGTACATTTCTGGCCTCAACACAAGCGAGCAAACTAAGAAGCTACTTCTCAGGCGTTGTAAATCTTACCCCTACCTCAAGGATTACGGTTTTAAATGCAAATTGAATGAGAGCTCCCGCTAAATGAAACTTTCGAAGCGAGCGCGGTTGAAATTTTGTCGAAACCTGGCTTAGTGCAACATTCCGCTTATTATTGGGATTGAAGAACCAACTGGGTGATTAATTCGATCTTCATGTTTAATTATCCTGTAGATGCCATCGTTAAAATAATACAATGATTGAAAACATGTTTCTGTTTAACCTGGTGAAATTAGGAAAGGAACTGGGAATTCGTCAACATTTAAATACTCTCTATATAAAATAAAACGTTATTAGAAATAAGGCCCATACACCTTTTAACCATAGTGACCAAGAGAACAGTTTTTTTTAACACAGATGACTTATACTGTGAAATTACCTAACCCAACCACTTTTTGACAAGCGAATAAAATACACAACTCATATAATACTTATTAGATACAGGCCAATAAATCGAATTAAGAAAAAATAATCAGTCTAATATCTACATCTATAATCATCCCTTTCTGATAAGGAAGGGATGGGAAAGGGGAGAGGATTTGATGGAGGAGGGGACGATTTTCCATTTACCCCTCCTCTGTCCATTAAAGGCAGGCAGCTCATCTGCAAAAAATTAATTACCTTGTTGCCTATGACTGCGGTGACTTCATATCGGGTGAAAAGCTTGCTCGTTTGCCACCTTCTTCTATTTAAAAAAAAAAGTAATGAATCAATGTTTTATAAATATTTCTATTGAAACCAGGCAAGTCGTACACAATGCTGGGGCGACCGGACACGCCGAGCTCTTTGGGCGCCATCCCGTGCGCCATCGCCTGGCTCTTCCGCGGCATAGCTGAGCAGCGCCACAAGTGCGGCACACGCTTCTCCGTCAGGGTCTCCGCCGTCGAGCTCTGCACCAACACCAACCAGATACGGGACCTGCTAGCACCTTATCAGAATGGTAAGCGATACGGAATTTATTTATAACCCAGCTTCATTTATCTTTGTTATTATTTTTGTTTATGGAAGAAGGTGGCAAACTAGCAAGTCAATACCCAATACCAAAGTGAAAATCGTGATAAAACTGGCATAACATGCATTTTAAAAATATTTACGTATATCCAATACTTTTTCAATTGATTAATACTGCAACGAAAAATATTGTATTCGTTATAGTCATTTTAATAGTGATATATTACTTACAGATACGGAGCAATCGCCAGGGGTATACCTTAGGGATGACCCACTCTTCGGCACGCATTTACAAAATCAATCAGAACTACGCGTCCATAGTGCTGAAAAGGCTGCGTTCTATTTAGATGCAGCTCTGGCCACGCGAGGTGCTAAAGAAGAGGGAAAGGACAGTCACTTGTTGTACACTCTACATGTTTATCAATACAGCGTGGGCGGAAAGGGAGCTGGTAAGTATTACAGAAGATATAAATTCCCAAACATTCTGTTACCAATTAACAAGAGAGGTTATAATTTGTTTATCTTATTTTCAGTTGCCGGTGGGAGGAGCCGACTACATCTTATTGACTTAGGAAACTCCGAAAGAGGCAAAAGTAATGGAGGAATACCGCTATCAGGCTTAGGCAATATCCTACTCGCCATATTTAATGGTCAACGACATTTACCATATCGTGATCATAACTTAACACATGTCCTTAAAGAGTGTCTAGGATCACTAACTTGTCATACAGCTATGATTGTTCACGTTTCACCAAACATACAGAACTATTCGGACACTCTTACAACCTTGCAATTAGCGTCAAGAATACATAGATTACGACGAAGAAAAATGAAATATTCTGCAAACAACAACGCGGGATCCGGTGGTAGTTCCGGTGAAGATGCATCAAAACCTAGTAGCAGTGAGCCTGATCCATCCAGCAGTGACTTATCTGCTGATACGGTAATTTATGTAGGGCCAATGGATGACGCTACCGATGGAGAACATCCGCCTGTTTACATACCACACATAAACTCAGGGGATAATAGATGTGTCTTAAGCAAAGCTCTTAGGGGATCTGCAGCAGAACAAAAACATAAATCATCTTTATCAAAAGTGATAGAAGAAAAAAGTCCAATTCATAAATTACATTCTTCACCGAAATCATCACCTATGAAAACTGGAATTCAACCAATAAATCAAACACCTAAATCATCTCCTGTACACTCAGCAGCTTCAAAAGCGACCCCACTGAAAAAAACGTCAGTTAAATCTTTCTCCGAAGAAGGTAAGAACACTAGTGATGAGCATTGGATTGACGGTCCAAGAATATCGAAATCACGGTTAGTTGAAGCGAGACATATAATTAAGGAAACACAAGTAAAGAAACGTGAAACGTGGATAGACGGACCTATGCAAGAAAACAAAGCACCTTTGCAATTTGAATCCGTACCAGTGCAACCTAGTACAATACCATTACAGGTGGGTGTTTTAAGTTCACACGGAAATGAAAGTCTTGGATATGGATATATGGACAACCATAAGAAAAATATGATAAGGAAGTGGGTAGAAAATCAAACTTCTCAGATACATAAATCAAGGCACAACTCACCTAGCCACAAAATACAAATTGGTCACAGGGACCCAGGAGTTAGAACGTCTGATGATCCCGAAACAACTCATAAAATGGAACCAATGAAAGACAGTTCTAGACGGATACATGTAGAAGAATCAACCATAAGAACTGGATTGAAGGCTGGATCAAAAGGAATGGTAATAGAAGAAGAAAATGTTGGGCCTCCGTTCACGGATAACATGTTAAGAAGATCCAGTAGTACTAAATCAGCAACCAAAAATGAACAAGACGATGACGATGATAGTGAAGAATTAGCAGAAATACCCCCTGCACTTCCATTAATGCAGCCTAGTAGCTTGAGTAGTAGGGAAGTGTCAATGGAGAGCTTAGACTCAAAATATAAAGAACGATTAAGATTGGACGATGAACTAGTTTCTAACCGAAGTAGAGAATTTGATTCACATCAAATAAGTAGGGAATCTGGTGATGATGATAATGATATGTTGGAAATAATTGAAGTCGAGGAACCATTAGAACCAGTTCCTATGCAAGACAGTTGTCTACAAGTTACAGAGGAAGACATCGCATTTTGCATGGGTCTTGCAGAACATCCTATGGCAGGAATGGAACATGAAGATGGCGATGATCATCCACTAAGAATTCTCAGCCAAGAAAATCTTACAGTTGCATCTACATTCACCGACACTCTATCATTATATAGTGAAGTAGAAAGACAACTAAGAAACGAATCATATCTAAGACAATTGGGTTTTTACGCAGAACATTTTAGTGGCGAACAGCCTTTAGCTGATATTAATCCTCACGAGAGCTTACAATCGTCTCGCTCGAGAGTAGATGATATATTAGGTTTGACAGAATTATATGGTTCACGTAGAGTATTAGACGGAAATGATGTTCCTAATTCTAGAATCGCTCCACAATTTCAATCATTATCCTTATGTAATGTTCGCGATACGGAAGAATATCATGGCGACGGCTCCGTATATAGTGAACCTGCATACAGACCAAGCGACAAAATATGTAATAGTTGTAAACGGACTATGTCGAGACCAGGAAGTGCTGTTGACGACTGTGCATATCAAGATTTGGAAATATTGCATAATGATTATGGTCCATTCGAAAGATATCGAGGCGACGACATTACTGACGCTAGAATTGCTTCACTAAGGCATCCAGATGGAGCGTCCGATCCAAATTTAAGAGAAGAAAAACGAATCCCTGGTAACGGGGCACCATCAAGTACATTTCGAGATTTAAAATCCAATTTACACCTTGAAGTCACGCCGCCTGTAGTTACAACCGAGCCTCGTATAGAGAAAAGTGAAAAAGGCGATAAAGTCGTTGCGAGAGTAGTTGCGAGCTCAAAGCCAGATGGTTATGATAGTGGACATGAATCAACGCCAAGAACTGGAAAACATAGTCCGGCAGCAACGTCAAGAAGGGCTGAATCAGGTTATGATTCAGTACCTAGAGACTCGGACGCATCCTCGCTCGACTCTTATCCGACACGAAGAGCAGCTGTGGCTCGAGCCCATGCGAAAAAACATACAACAGCAAAATATAAGCAGCACAGCGACCGGTCCTTTTGCTCCTGGCTAAGAAATCCATTTACATGTAAATACGCCGACACAGATCCTGAAATAAGCGATTTTTAACTTTCGAGAATCTCAATGATTTCCTAAAGTACTTTGAGTGTTTAAATTCTAAATGATTTGTATCATTATTAAGCTACGTTACCGAATTTAATCTGGAGACTGCTTTTGTACTCTAGAGTTTTGTACCTAGGTGTACTCGTATTTATATAACAAAGGCTTGGCACTAATCCAATGAGGTTACCACTGTATTTTTCTAATCTTAACGAAAGCTTCTAGCCCCGTGCTCTTAACTTAAGACTAATATATACGAAGATCGTCTTTTGACAATGTTGTAAATACAGACGTGTCACGAAATGCCTCTTGACTGTTATTTTTGCTCATTTTGTACTTTTATAGTTCTTTACTCTTTTATGTAAACAAATATAACTGTTAAATTATCTCTGCTGTAAACAGTAAATATAACAAACAATTTAAATAGTCTTCCCTTGTCTTCCCTGTCAGTGACCTCATACCGAGAAGGGTATACCGTACTCTGGAACTATAACCATACTTGAAGTGACGCCTATGGCTATTTTTGTTTAAATCATTTACTAAAAGCTAATAGAACATAAATTAAAATCGTTGAGTTTGAGTTAATCTGTCATTACTTGTGTTAGATGCAATAACTATCAGTATATTTTTGTATTATATAGTCTTCTAAAAGCTCCGCCAGTTCATAGATTAAAAACCTATTAAAACAGTTTAGATCAAATGTAAGTGGTCGAGACAAAATTTGATTTTTATATTTATTTATAAATTGTTTAGGGATAAGACTGTTGTGTCATTGGCCATGTTCTTAATAGCTTTAATATGTATTTTGATATTGTAATTAGCGTACAATATTTCAATGTCGGCGCGTCCGTGTGTACATAAACTCGATCGCAATCATTATGGCTTTATCGAATGTTGGTGAACTTAGTTATGCCTTTATATTGTCAATGTTTTGTTATTATACCATTATATTATAAATATATATCCTAAATTCTACTATGCGTTCGTATTAGTTTAAAAAATAAATTGTTCTATCATAACCTTAACCTGTTTCATTCCAATGATCTTAAAAGTTTCCTCTCTGGTTGGAAGTAAATTAGTAATGTATTTGTAACCTTTCGCTACTAAAACATCATCTTGTGGTTACTCAAGAATTTAATTTATTAACAATTTGCTTGGTTATAATAAATGAAATTGATTTTTTATTTCTATATTTAGTAGTACTCTATTTATGTTAACTGCACGAAGAATTCATTCATCATTATTACTAAAATTGCTAAAATAATTTTTCAAGTGCTAACGCAAGAAGTAATAAGGTCTCTCGTCTTTTATTTGTAGAAAAAAAGGTAGTAATCGTACCGCTTACTCACAGTTCTTAAGTGTGAGCGGAAGTTAGTATACATCTAGAACTGGTATAGGATATACCCTTGTCATTAGTCGAGGCATATCATACAAATATGTGTGTCGTCTGAGAATCGAACCTGGGATCCACAGGTTACAGCTGCATCCATTGGCTACTAAACTGATTTGTTAATGACGTTAACATTCTATTCCTCCAAACTATTTTAATATACACTTAACTTTATGCAGGCACGGCATCTTGCCAATGTGAACTTTATAACAAAGCTATAAAGTACATTACTGAATATAAGCAAAGGTATTGTCTAAAATGCTGGAAGTGACTACGTATCTATCCAAACGAAAATTTCAATTAAGCGAATGCAGTTGGACCGAATCACAATTTGTAAGCGCTGTGAATATAGTTCCATTTGTAAAATTCTCGTCCAATGTTCAATTTCACACAGACGTAAATGATTTGATTTTTGTTATTAAATTAGGATTAACAAAAGAATGAACGAAATGTTCACCTGTTCGTTGTTTATCTGATGTTAAATGATAATGAGGCCTATTAGCATATGGAGGTACTTTTTAGGAATGCATACGCAGCGCTACATACCAATATCTGGCATTATATAAAAAAAAATGATATGACTTTAAGGGGCCGGTTGGCGTGGTTGGTAAGATACTTGCTTTTCACGCAGCAGGTCGTGGTTCCGGTTCCCACCCAGGAGAGACATTTGTGTGCATTCATGTCTGTTTGTTATGAGTCTGGGTGTAATTATCTATTCAATAATTTATTTAGGAAAGACAAGTAGTACATGTAGCATATCAGTTATCTGGTTTCCAAAGCACAAGCTCTGTTTAATTCGGGATCAAGATAGCCGTGTGTGAGTAATGTTCCAGGTATTACATTATACTACACTCACTTGCGAGAAAAGTTATATAAAAATGATACGCTTATAGATATTATGCTCTGTTGTATTTCAACATTTCGCTTTAGGAAAAGTTAATTATTCCAATATTTTATACGGAGAACAAACCTAGAAAACGGCTCTCTGCTCGTTGCCACCTTAACCCTTCAACAAACTAAATTATTAAGAAACACAAACTTACACCCAATCTTCTCTTTTTCAAGCAAATGTGGGAGACCAGCGATACACTTCCCACCAATAAAACCTGCATATAATCAGGAAATTTACATCTAGATTTCATCTATCGTTTACATCTTTACAACCGTCCAATCCGTTTCACCGAGCTGATTACATTACAAATAGAAATCGAGCTTTGTCCGATTCTATCAAAGCCGCAGTCAGTTCAGTGCAGTCACTTCTTCAATCAAGCCCGATGGGCTAGATTGAAGAAGTGACTGCACTTTGACAGATTTTAGTAATATACAATAGTGAACGGTTCACAAAAAATATAGGTAAAAATGTTAAGTTGAGAGCAGAATTCTACGCGATAATACTATTTCTTCCCCCCAACAGTACGTAAACACCTTAAGCCGGAATCTTTTTTAGAGCCCGATAATCGTTATAGCCTAACCGGCTGCCACTTCGGCAAATTATTGGAAGATTTCCAAGTACAAAGTTGTCACCCCCAAAATGGAGGGTAATGCAGAGCATTTGATAGCATGATTTTTCCGAGGCGTACGGTGAATGTTAAATTACTGGCGAAATGAAAGATAATAGGCCGCCCTCTTAACAGGGGAGAACTTGTTCTTGCGCGTCGGGGGAAAAAAGTTTCGTGTCCCAAAAGATTTCGCGAACCCGCCTCGGGGACGGTGGGAATTTTGAATTATCGTTATTTATTCATAGGTTTCCGCAGTATCGTGCTTTAACTTTAATAAAAGGATTTAGAAAAACAATACGCATTTAAATGTTGGATGAGAAAGCGTTAATTATTTAAATTAAATTGTACGAGTTACATATTACAAATAGCTTCATCTTACTACCTTAGAGAAAAGATAAAAGACAATTCAAGTGTATTGTATTGTAAGCTGACTAAAGTTAT
>JWHW01043288.1:200927-216109 GCA_000931545.1 Papilio glaucus
GTAAATATAATCTTGACCTATATCACGAACAGATGGCGTTGTTCTTAGTCAAGTAGCAGAAAGTGAATTATAGATGTGCGACACGGAAACGTAACGATTTTTGACTTCACGACATTTTTTTTCTGAGCGAGGTGCCAGAGGCTGAATTAAATCCTTTTCCTTATTACGAGAGTATTTGAAAGGGAGGAGGATTGGACAAGGGATGGGTGGAATAGGAAATGTAAAATATCCTTTTCCTATATATCCCCATCTCTATCCAAAATGAAGCTAGACAACGCATCTGTATCTAATTGCTTGTTGCGGATGCCTATGGGTTGCAGTAGAGTCACTTCATCAGGTGTACCGCTTGCTCGTTTGCCATTTTTTCCATTAAAAATCTGCACACTGAGGTAGAGCCAAAAACACGAAAGTGGTAGAACAGCAGTTGGAGGTACCACCATAGTTTTATTTATGTATACCTATTGAACTGTATTTAATTTCGTCGAGTGCAATGTCGCCGACCCCATCGCCTTTCCCTTCCCATCTTCTTTCTCCGTTCCTGTTTATTACTTCTCCATTCTCTACTACACGCGATGACGCATCCGTATCTCTTTTGTCTCTTCAGAATGTTAATGGGTAGCAGTTCCCATCTTGTAATATAAAAATAGATTATAAAACAGCTTGACGCAATTAAATCCAACAATTTGACTTCTAAAAGATAACGTACGCATTGTGCCCGACATATCCCTTGTCGGGCGAGTCGGCTCATGCATTTTGTAAGCAGCGACTTGCCCGCTCACCCTACTCAAACTACGTTTTATCTTTATCAGCGGATTTCATGTGGAAACTTATGTTTTTTTATTTCACAAAGAAAACTATTGAGTGAGGACTCTTTGTACTTTTTTGTTTTTAATTTTTATTTAAAGTCACAGTTGTCGAAATCGATGTAAAGCTTTTGATAAAATCCCAGATGTACTAGTAACCTTTTGGAAATTTACAATAAAATGTATAGCTTTGACTTGTCACAATATGATTGGTCTAGTCTGGAGGCGGCCTTAGATATTTGAAATTATGTTTCGACGTGATTTGGGATACGAATCGACAAATAAAAAATACCATTAGCCCACATAATGACTTATTAAAATAAATTCATTTTTTCATTTAAAATTGATCTTTATTATTTATGGCTTTTTTTACACATTACACATGTAGATATCATACGGATATTTTACCGGTTAAAATTGATCTAAATATAAACATCTGTTGGAGTTTTACTGAATAAAAATAAATAAAGACTAAGATAGCTCGTCTAAGTCGTTAGTCGAACATCTCCATGCGTCCAAGTCGTCGGCGGTCTAGCGGCGCACTCCTGAATAAATTCTTTCGACTCCATTAAAACGTCACTCAAACTCGAGTCGAGAGCAAAAGTGGCCGTTTTCAGATCGCTACGCTCTCCGCCGAAAATATGTAAAGGCTTTTTGTTTACATATATTTAAGTTTGACTCGAATGTAAATATATCCTCATTTTTTTAAAGAGAAAACTTCTTTAGCAGCTTTAGACTATATTTGGTAACAAGTTGCTCAACTCAAGATACAAGGGTTTATTATTGTTGATTATTTATTTATTTTTGAACAATTGTAGCGCCTTCCCAACTGTTGAGTTTCGTCCACAGTCCTTATGACTGCTTGTATTTTTTAAAATTTAATTCTCTCAAAGTAATTAAAATCTCTCCACGTTTTTAATTGATCTTGAGGATTTATAGAACTGCTTCGCACAGGTGATTTTAATTATGTATAGCCAGAAAAAGACGCTAGCCGCGGATGACAGGCTAGACAAAAGACGTTGTATTGTGTCAATAAACTAATAATAAACTAAATAATTTAAAGTGACATCTATTTGTGGTTTATGATATCTGTATATTGTAATCAATGAATGATAACTATTGGTACCTTGAAATTCTACTAGATGTCGCTCTATAACAGAAGAAATCTACACAGAAAGACAACGTAGAACGAAGCTCGTTTGATTCTTGCTTACTCTTCTGATGTTACTGCTACCAGAAACTGCTATGCTATATTCAGCGAGTAGATTGTGACCAAGCACCTTAACTCGGATCCCCGTGTTTAGTAACATTTATTCTAACCTCGAGGTCTGTTCCAGTTGCGCAATTGCAGTTCGTATTAAGGCTACTTATAGAGTAGTTAGAGAGCTTATTCCGGCACATCTCCGCGCCACTATCGATCGCCAGTGAATAATGCATGCGGAGTCCGTCCGTCGGTCAATTACACTCCCAACAAACGGCGAGCTATATTTAGGAACGTTTTTACACCGGCCCGAGTTTTGTTTTTGGAAGCTTTGTCTTTGCGTACAATTTCAATTTCGTCAGACGTGCTGTAACTGCTCGGGTAGAGTTTTTTTTAACGATTTTCGTATCTACAATCGGATTTTATGAAAGTTATTTGTTTCATGTTGTTAGTATCAAGCCCTTGCTATTATGTACCCGCCCGCGTATCAAATTTAGGATCTAGCAAATAGATTGAAACAGGCGCCGATTGTTTACATACTTAGCTAGCCCTTCCCGGTCAGAATAGTTGCATAACTTCGTTGTTTTTTACTTTGTTACTGTTGACGATGAAGAATGTATTCTACTTCTTTTGCAACACGCTGTATATGATTGCAATTTAGTAATATGTCAATCCTTTGACTGGTATTAGCACGTATCGCGGAAATCCCCGTGCCTGTAAGTGGGCGAGTGCAGGCGGCATCGCTAACTAATCTAATTTAGTCGTCCGTCCGTGCGTCCGACTTTTTGATCGAGGATTTTTGAAGCACCATTTGCGTGCCCGTGCACCCTTCACAAAATGTTAGCGAGTTGTTCAAGCTTCGTTCACGCCGCTATGATTTACAGCTGCCTGTAGTACGCATCACATTGACGAACGCTTTGTATGTGTGTGTTTTTGGAAACTTTCTACAACACAAAGTAATTTCTTTCTTCTATTTACTCGTAAACAGACCGTTGCTGAAACTGTTTTTATTTTATTTTAAAACTCTTGTCTACCGTATATTCTATCTTGGTATTGTTTTTAGTTCACCGTTAAATTAATTTTGAGTCCATAGTTCCGATTGTATACCATTGCTACCATTAAAACAAAGTATTGTGGCACGAAAGACGAAACCCTGTAATCTAAATTGCGGATTTTTCTTCCTTTCAACAACATACTCGACATCCTCCATGAAAGGAGCTCTATTATTTTTGTTATGACGTCTATTTGTAACTTCTAGTCCTTTATTATCATAGTCTTCGAACAATTAGTACACCTACACTCGATATACAAGGTGATTAGTAGGTATTTATGCGTTAGTGGTAAATTATTATGTTTTAAATTTATTTAGTAGACGTTCAACTATATCAATATGCACCATCTTATCGATAAACTTCGTCTCGGCTTGATTAAATAGTTTGTACACGGGAAACAAGTTTGAATAGATGTCAGGCAAAGTAATTTCGCGGTGTTTTGCTTCTGTTATCAGTTCTATCGAGGCTTCTTTCAGACGCGGCTTTCAAAGCGCAACTTTAAATGAAAACTGTGGGGACGTGTTTTTGAAGGAAAATTAATTTACCGAAGACTTGGTAATGCTTTTATGGAACTGAAGTTATATGAAATTGAACGTCTGCAGAAAGCTGATTAAAGAAGAAAAAAGATAGATGTGAGACTACGCTGACTAGACAGAGAAGTACAAAGATCCCACAAACGACCGGCGTGTAATACTATTTAGCTTTTATCTTACTATACTGTGTTCCCTTATTTTTGTTTTTAGGGAAGAAGACATCAACACGTGATTCAACTGATCTTTACATGGTATAAAACAAAGTCGTTTCTGCTGTCTGTTACCTTAAATCTTTCAAACTACGCAACAGATTTTAATTCGGTTTTCATCAATAGTCAGAGTGATTCAAGAGTGAGATAGAGTGATTTAATATGTGTAATACATGTATATTATAGTAGAGAAAAGCAGAGAATTAAAAGAATTGTCGTAGAAAATATATTTTCGTACGCTTACATTGCAAACGCTGGCTAAACCTTACGAGATAGCTCAAAATAATGTACTACGGAATTGTACATCTTAAAAATAGCAACAAAAAAGTCCGTTACAGCATATATCTATCTTTTAAGGATAACTAACGATACCCATTCGAACGTCGAAAAAACGACGGTCACGTACAATGTTCTAATTGGAAAGCTATTTAGACGGATACAGTATTCATCCTTATTAATATAAATACGTCAGTTACAATAGCAATTTCATGCACATTATGACAATCCTTTACACCACTTAATTTAAATGAATATTTTAGGAGTTATCGCGAATTAATGAAGTCGGTTAAAACTAAAGCGGGCGACAATAAATAAGGCGGAACGAAGTTTGCCGGCTCAGCTAGTACTAAATAATCTATCTATAATATTCTATTAATAAACGATCGGAAAAGTTGCAAATAGATTGTAATTCTTTATATAGGATATAGTCCCATCCCGTCTTGTGGAATGCAAACCTTTTTTAGATACAAGATGTAAGGACTTTTTATACGTCTTTCCGCACCATATTATATTACAGATGAGACAGTGATTTTTTTAAACCCGTGCCTTGTTTAAGTACTGTATGTTTATTATAATGCCATCTGTGGGTGTCAATCTGCATCACCTGGGAAGTTTCTTAGTTCACTAAGGCAGAGCCATGTATAAGACATCATCAAGTTTCTTAGTTAATTTTATTTTAAATTATTTGTATAATAGCAACAACTATCAACAAATATCAAGGGAAATATGGCGTTACGACAACACTTTTGAAGTTGACGTATATTTGTAGCTGTCCACATCAAAAAATCTGCGGATGTAGTAAGGTGACCAAAACCAAGTAAAATTTTGGAGCACGGTTAAGCCTCTGATCCCTGAGCCCGTATTGACATTTGGCCGGCATTTGCGCCAGGAAAGGACCGTAAGAACCGCGGCATCAGAGCAAATCCGGACATGCAAATATAATGTTTGGTGCAAGTTACAACAGTGATGTTCTCAGTAATAATGTTCTCTATAAGAATAATATTTTATTTACGATGTTACCTAAATTAATTAAGGTATATCTTAGTGCTTCAATTATATCAGTAGCGCAAGTAAAAAATATTTGAGTTTTCACAAAAATTCATCAAACAGGCTCATCCGCTACCGCCCGAGAATTGGTATGGTAAAAAGTGGTTACAAATGATTAAATCAAGATAGATTTTATTACAAACATTTAAATAAGTAATTAAATGCATATTTTAAGTGGCAGAGCCTGCAAAACTAGCTAATTGTTCCATTAATCAGCCATTCAGAAACCGGGTTTAAATCTCTAGTCTGTTAACATGTAACTCACAGACGTTAGGTCTCTTCAACAACTTATATTATATTTTTATTAAAATGTTATTCAATCAATTGAAGTTTATCACTTGTACCAAACAGCCAGCACTGAGATTCACAACAGTCCTCTCCCCGCACTTTACGACCGCAGCGGCCGATCTCACCACTTGTCATAAACGCAATCCGATATCTGTTTCATTTATAATTACTCTGTACTGCCCTCATGGGATTGTTTCTATGAAATATTCACTTGTCATTTGACTCGCTTCCTAACCATAAATCAGTTGGAACTGCTGTTGGGGAGATTTTGTGTCGCTTGTATTCTAGATCTTAGAGGATCTTAGAATCATTATTGTAATTTCTTAACTGGACAAGAGAATACTCTTCTAAGCAGGCGATTATCTTTTCCGTATAATTTCAATCCTGTATTTCGGGTTAAGATAATACCGTAATTTAGGTTTATAGGCCTCATTGGTGATTATTGTTAAAAGTAAATTTCTTGTTTACTTGGTTCAAATTTTCGGTATAGAAACAAATATTTCAAAGTAACGTCGCCTCACAATTAAAATCTTAGAGTACCCACACAATAAGAAAACTTTTCTACAATGACATGGCAACACAGACGTGTAAATCATTCCCGTTGGTTTTTAATATCGTACTAATGCAAGTTTGAAAAGTTTCCCAACAGCTGCTCCATTCGCCGCTGATTAATTAAAATTTTGATTCGTTTTTAATAAAGATATTAAAAATGTAGTTCTTTTTATAATTTCTATAGAAGTTCAACAAATGAACATGGACAACAACGTTAATGGATTTGTTAAACTACGACCAGGTTTCTAACAGAATGGTACAAGACCATAATTGAATAAGTTGAAATACAAGGATTTTATACCCGCATCTGTTATTTGATCAGGACGTAGATAATAATGATAGAAAATATGTAGAATATAATCAGAAGTGGGAGGACTGGGGTGCTGTTACATCGTAAAACCCAATTAGGTTGAACCGTTGCGTAACTCGCCGTTAGCGCTTCTCGGGGTCAAGTTTATGTGGACGTCAAATCGAGCTCTGGTCAATCATTCCTTTGAACGATTTAACAGTGATCTTAGACTAGGATGTACGCCAAATGTGTTATGATAGGACAACTTTTCAGCAGGCAAAATATTAACAATAAAAAAACCTTTATTAAATAAACCACATTAATCCGCCCGAAATGATTGTCGTAAAAATTGTGCCCCGTGAAAACCTGAACAATACGTGATTTATGCGCCACAATATGAAAGGGCGTCGCTAAAACCGACCCAAAATTCACAGCGTTCATTACAGCGTTTTAACAACGGAATTATATGAGATTATGAGAACATTATCAGGGCAGAGCAATGCGTAGTGGCGAAATTAAAATTTAATATTACAAAAAAGCCGCCCCGCGATTCCAGAGATGGAGAAAGTCGAGTCATATTATTTCAAGGCAAGGCATTAGTCGAAGGCGGCGGGTATATTGCCCGGGGCAATTTACGAGCAGTCCCGGGTCTTATCTGCAATATTAAAGATTTCATTAAATCATGCGTCGCCCGCAATAAAACAGTTTGATACCGCATTTATGCCGCTACCGAGTCTGGTGACCAAGTTAATGACATATACATATGTACATTGTTACTGTTATATTTGTATTTTGAATCTTGTTTAGGTGTTTAAGATAAGGAAGTTATGCGACTTGTTTTTAAGACTGTTCTCACTGTAGCAAGTCCATAAAACTCAAAATTACAATAAGATTTCATTCAATAAATAATTGTAGGTTCGTGTAGGTAAGAGAATATAATATTTAAGAAGTGAAGTACGGACACACGATTTAAATGCAGTAGTTCATATCAGTCATCGTCCCGGTAGCGCTAGAAACTTCATCGACAAATAACAAAATAAGTCAATTTAAAATATATACAATTTGAAAAAAAAAACCGGCCAGGTGCGAGTCAAACTCGCGCACCAAGGGTTCCGTACCTATAAAAACGGCAAAATCATGTCTGTTGTGTGTGAGCACCCCTTAAACATTAGTTTTATTTTAATTCGATTATTTATTTTTAAAGTGAATAATATAACTCAATATTCTGTGATTATTTCAAGCGTCTACTTGTTGCCGTTATCAATATCGAGCAAAAAGCACGTTAGTTGTATAGGAGCCCTCCTTTTAGGTCAATTGAGTGAAAGGGAGAGGAATTGGGGGATGAGAAAGAGACTGAAGCACTCGAATATCTCCCCACGCCGAAATATTGTGGAGCAGCGGTAATGCACGTGCAGAAATCGCTCCCGTTTGTAACTTGATCCAATCTTTCAAATAAATTACGACAGGCGTTACACGAATGAAATCCGCGATTCCAAATGTCTAATGTCACTCCGCCCTATCACCGGGTCGTAAAGTTCAAAGTTATTCAAATGGCGACAGTTGCCGGATGTAATCTTAATTTAGTCGCTCGAAACGGTCAGCTCTTAATGACGACTGCTCGCTTTGATATATGGACACGGGTCAAGGGTCATAAATACGAGATGGGCCTGCCCAAAGTTTGGGCACGATTGCATTACGGCATAACCGAGTTATGGCTCCTTCGGAGTTTATATGGGTAAAGTTTAAAGGTCTTTTTATCGATTATTATTGCTTATGGAGTTTAGTTTAAACTTTCTTTTCTGGGTCGTTCTTTGTTATTAAGAAACTTTTGACAGATTAGGCAGTACTATTACATTGATCTCATCAACGTCTCGTGACATATTCTGTAAAAACGCTGTGATACAAGTTTTTAACATTAAAATTAACAACTTAAGGTTATAAGGATATAAGGGCGATAAAAGGAGCACCCATAACCGACGAGCTTGTATACGTAGATGTATGAATGTAGAAGAAGCGAGAGAGGTGTGCCAGGATCGCGCCAAATGGAAATCCATGATCTCTGCCTACCCCTCTGGGTTACGGGCGTGAGCGCATATTTATATATTTATTTTAACTTAAGGTTAAATCAATAAATTTATATATCAAATTTGTTATTAATAGACTGAAGCATCATACCCTGGGGGTGAAAGGGGCCTTTATAATGGGTTCCGGGCAGGACGTTATAATTACTAATAATGCTTCGGGGTTAAGGGGGGAGGGGGTGCAATATTAGGATCTGCATTAATTTGTCGGCAGAGGTGTGAATATTTCTGACATACGAATATTTATAATTGTCCGACAAGAACTACATAGTTATATAAGGAAATAAAAAAAATCAAAGAGAGATGTGGTTATACGGTCCTCGGGTCGGTCATATTAAAAAGGGTAAAATATTTTTCGAAAATTACTAAGCCAAATATTAGAATAATGGAAAACATTTTTATAATCATTGGAGAAATTCTATGTAAGAAATACGCGATATTTAACGAGAAGGGATTTGACGAAGTACGGATAAATAGGAAACGGAAATATCGGTTTTTCTGTTTGTCCCCATTGTGCATCAAACGTAGACCATCTGTAACTCATTCCAGCTTGTTGCGGGTGTACGTGTAGCGATATCGGTTAATCACTTACTCGTTTGCACCTTCTTTTATATAAAAAATAACCATTACATACATTTGTAACAATTCCAGACGAATCCGATAAACTAATTAAATAACGGCTTAACTCACGTGTAGTCCAGTGTACGTACACACGAGTGCCGCGAACTAATCTCAGTCCAACTCACCGTCAGGAAGGGCCACCGACTGGCTCGAACCTAGTCGGTACATACACCAGAGTACATTATACATGTACATTTTTATCAATCCGATAAAAGTCATTGGTGCAATTCTTTTGGAACAAACGAACATGTAACATCGCCATTATTTATAACATCAAATAATAAGTAAAATAAAAAAATATGTATTTTTAACATCAAATAATTACTATGTTTCGGCAAGCCAAATAGAGAGACTAAACCTTGTTTGAGGTAACTATATCGTTGTTATGGAACGTGTGTCACTGTCATCGGCGGAAGACGATGTACTAGTGATCCGCCCCGGCTTCGACTTGTAGGGAACATATGTATATATTTTATATAAGTATATATATATATACACCTGTAAAAAAATATTTTTGTGTATTCTTGTGCTAAATTTCATCCAGATCCATTCAGCCGTTTTTGCGTGAGTGATTAACAAACATCCGTAAATACAAACTTTCGCAATTATTATATTAGTATAGACTAACTGGTACCCGCGGCTTCGCGCGCATTCGTTTCTGATTTTTCACATGAAAATTTTTGTAAGATGATTCCGCGTGTGAAAACTTCTAATTTCGACTTCTGTAATGTGTCAAAAAGTTACTGTCAAAACATAAAACATTACCATGGCAACCGATATTGTAAATGAAGATATTATGTATGGAGCGGGATACCCCTGACAATGTGAGGGCCAAATTTCATGATGATTGATTGAGTCGTCATTTATATCATTAGTTCGCTTAAGATTATAATAAAACAAATTGAGTTCAGCACGTTGTCCGCTGTAGTACTCAACAGGTACACAGAACTTCCTGGGTTCTAGAAACAAATAAACTTCATACATATAACAATAAATTACATTTGAAACAATTATAACAACTGTTCCAACTCACCTTATCAATTTGCGTGCGGAAGGTAAGGTATGGCTGCGGGCGAAACAAAATTAACCCATGGTAAGACCCACACCTGTCACTCTCGCACGCATACTAATGTGCATTTGAAGGAAAGTGATGGATGCCGTAAAATCTGAGGGTCTGGAATGGAAGGATTGAAGAGTAATTGGAAATACTCCGACATAGAATCGCGGCCGATTTTCGCCCTCGAATTAAGATGGTCGCGAGTGTTCTACATCGCGCCGCCTTCGGGCCTTTTGTATGAATTTAATCAAACCCACTTTCCGCCATTTTGTACGTTTAATTGGAATTTATATTGGACGACGCGCGCTTCAACTGTTTATGGAAAATCACGAGTTCAATGGAATACGAATGCTTGAGATTTTTCCACAAATAGACCTGCTTAGAATTTTGTTATGAAAATACATAACGGCAAAGATTCACTTGATAATTTGTACTTGTAGGCAATAGAAAACGACCTCCCCACCCCTCATTTTTCCCCAAAAAGATCGGTCCTCTGTGAATCGTTCAGTTCACAATTTGCTGACAGATTATAATATACCTAGTTCTATTAGGAATTATTTAAATCAGTTCTGTATTTTCTAAATTTTCTAAATATTTTTAGTAGAATTTTGTTTTATTTATTTTTTAAACTGACGAAGTTCAAGTTAATCGGTCGGTGACATATATACAAAAGAATCCTTTTCGAATCCTACCACTTCAAAGTAACAGAAACTCGAGCAGTGAGCCGAAGCAGAAGCGTCTTTCATAAGCGACATCAGATCTATTAGTTCGGAGCGCACTTATCCCGCCGTCAAATCTCCGAGGGCCCTCGCCAACCCTTCACGTCGCCTGCAAGATAACTGCGTCTTGAAATACCGTAGAGCCTTCGGCTTATGTTGCTTAACGTATTCAAGTTTAAGTGCTAACTTGACATACAAACCGGTTTCAATATATTTAGCTATTAATCTTAATATAATAAATATTTATTTTAACTAATTTTACAAATGCGAATGTCAGTTTGTTTGTAACGCTTTAACTACTTAACGACTCGACAGATCGTCATGAAATTTTGTATACACATTGTCAGGGATACAGAAGGGTTACTTACTTTTTATCCCGAAAATAAAACTGATCCCTGGGTACATAAAACATTCATTTACTATATCGGTTACCATGGTAATGTGTCATTTTTTTACAATAACAACTTTTTGACACATGTTATCCAGAATTGGAAATTATATGCGATCATTATAATAAGGTCGAGTGAGGAGTTATAAGCGAGATAGATTTGGTAAGGTTTAGTAACATAATCAAAAATTAATACTCAAAGAAGGTAAACACAATTGCGAGTTTCTGTTCGCTGTAAAATAAAAAAACACAGGCAGTAAGGACTGCCAACAGAAGTGAAAACTCACATGGCAGGCGCGACAATAGTCCAAAAAGAAATAAGTAATCAACCTTTGTATTATAACAATAAAATTCATAATTGAATGCAAGAAAAATAAATGAAAAAAAGATTTTCGAATCTGATCCTAATTCAAACAAGCACGTTGCAAGCAAGTTATTGAAGAATGTTGTTCACGCGAACCTATAATATTGTCCCATACCAAATATCCTCTAACGCGGCTAAAGAAGTTTCACTTCAAAAATCAACTTCCACAGATTAAATATATACGGACAATTTAACAAAGAGTGTACAACATTCATCGTTTACGTAAACACTCTCCCCGGTAGCATCCGTTAGCTTCTAAGCACATCTAAGACGGGATGAACATGATGTAGTTAATTGAAAAGGTTGCTGCAATGCCGTTAAGTTTCATCGTCGGTCAGTTTTATGGTCGCTGGGGGACTCCCCGGGCGTAAGTCGTGAGGATAATGACTACGGTAACTGTACCTCCCCCTCCCCTACCTAGCTGACCGTTGTTTTATTGCGTTGCCACTGAACTTTACACAGTCAATCGCTGAATGTATCTTTAAAATGTTCAGGTATAGTATAAAAGCTACTTCGGAGCTGTTAGAAAAGAGAAATCAAGATGACCTAAGTGTCTTAATGTACTCCTCTTCCCCTTCCTAATTATCTCTTTACTACATCTAATAAGGAAAGAATGGGAAGGGGAAGTGGATTTAACGAGGGAGGGGATTAATAGTAAAAAAAATATAAAATATACTTTTTACCATTTATCCCCTTCCCTAGTGTATGGGTAGCGTTCAATTGATCGGGTAAATCGCTTGGTGGTTTGCCAGTTTCTTCTATTAAAACACAAAAAATATCCTGGATGTAACTTTTGCAAGGAGCTGCGTTTGCATTCCGTGGCCCTTCGTCGTAACTTGTATCTTAACCCTAGAAAGATAATTACGCGTTAGGCATTTTTTTTTAAAAGATGTAACTGTTCTATCGTGACCAACAATGCACCGAAGTATCTATATTAAGGAATTTTAAGAAATTTGCGATCACGGATGTGTATGAAAGGCACATTTAAAGTTTCCATAGCAAGGAATCAGGGAAGACAATTTTTTATGTATATATTTTAAGATCACTAAATTAAATAAAAAAACAATCTGCGTCCGATTAAAGGGACTGGGCGATCAGTAGTTGAAATAATTGAAGCATAATGTCCATGAGTAACAGCTTGCAGACAACAAACATGGACGATGCACAACAAGTACACATTTCAAAGTCTAATTTGGTTTTCATCAACCGACACATTAGTCCCTTAAAGAATAAACGTCGCTCTGTCAGAGATACCTTGTTATACATAGCAGATCGGCAAATAGTTTTACGCAGGGTTAGAACACTGATGATTTTTTATCATAGTCATAAAAAAAACATAAGTTAAATTCTACGAAACATTCAAAATTATGAAAACAGCTATGCTTCAACTAGTTGGTGAAAATATTATGTTGAAAATATTATTGTTTTAAACTGAGCGCAGTTTAATTCATTGAGTTGATAAAAAAAAATGATTTAAAGTTCATAGACGTTTTAAGCGATGTTAACATTGACTATTCCTCTACTTATTTACTGTGACCCAAAATGGGCCTTGGCCTCCAACAATACGGTCTCCACTTTCCCAGTTCCCGCGCCATCTCTCGCCAATCTGTATCTGCTGCGGTGGCTTTTATATAAGTTTATGTTAAATAAAAGGTATGTTAGAGAGATATTTCATTTGTTATCGTGTAGACATACATTTAACAAAAGCAATTCATTTTTTTATAGCAAAAGGTGGTAAACAAACGGTTCACCTGACATTAAGTGCAGCAAGCCTACCCAGCAAGTTAGTGAGTTACAAATAGATTGGACTACCTTAAATGGTCAGAGGAAAGGACGAACAGAATGAACTATATTTTCGTAATAAACTATACTCTTCCTATATATCCCGTCCCCCGTAGAAGAAGGATGGTAGAGAATAAGAGAAGGAAGCTTACGAGCGTACGATATGTGTTAAACAGAAACGCAGTTTATACTATTCTTATTGGAAATCAAGGCAGTATATCTTTAACACTGTTCTGCAAGAAAAGTTATCTATCAAACTAAATTATTTGACTACTAAGTTAATACTAAATTATGTGTCCTGCCGCCGCGCTTCGATCAGGGAATCACGACCGTGCACGCTTCTTTCCGACAATGCAGTGACTCGAACAACACTCCTTCTCACTCATTCTTCCTTGTCATTTCATACAATTGTAGGACATACCTATTTGGGTTAATAGAACTGAGTTCGCTATGCGCTTTGATCTTAATATCTCTGTCTATCCCAGTTTAAATAAACAACATAAGCGCGTTTTATTAATCTAGAAAAGCGCGGTTGTTCATTAGAAGTGGGTTAAGATTCTATTTGCGTCGTCTTTTGATCGACACTCCTGTCGGCAGTAAACAACTTTACGACACGTCTCGATGAGCGCATTAGGCGTTAAATGTTGCTTTGCGACGCCAACCTCGTCACTGATAACGTTCATGTATGTTTGAACGTCAGGAGCAACGTTAGAGATTTAAAAAAAAATATTGTGTAATGAGATTATCTATGCAGAGACAGCGGGTATACCATAATCCCTAAATTTCGCTTTTAAAAAGTTGCCAGTTACAAACGCAATAATGTTACTACTCGTGCGCAATAACATTAGACCTGAGCCCCATTTCAAGAAATTTTTATGTCACCACGAATGTGACAAGACGTATTGCATCTTTGTCACTAGGAACTAGCGCACGGTGAGAGTAAAGGCGTGATTAGACTGATGTGCCCGCGTAGTACATATAAATGTTGCTCAATATTTTTATCGCACTAAAAACCCAAGTGCGTGTAATAATAACTTGTAACTTTAACCTTGTGTTCGAAGATTTGGTATCAGCGCGTAGGAAAGTTAAACGGCCGACCTCGGGTCATCTCAACACCGATTCGCGATAAACAAAATATTTCCTTTAAGCAACTCGAATACAAAGTTAGTACCAACAGGTCATTTAACTGTTCACTGTTGTACGACTACTTTTATTTATTTTACTTTATTAAAGAAGACATTATTGACAGTAAAATAATTTGGAAAAAGGATGATACTCAAACCTAACATTTGATTGTAGTTAGTTGTATAATTCGAGGAATATATGCGATTATTCCAGAGTGGACTGAGATAATATAAACAATAGCTATCGCTTTAATTCACAGGAGTGAATGCTTATTATACCTTTTACCTTTTACTACTTACATTTGTAAATATTTGCATTGTCTGGTCATTCTATATAGCTATATGTGGAAACTTGTAATTGGCTATATTCAATTTATTATTATATTGTATTATTATAAGTAATAGCTGTAAGTTTTCCTAATAAAATAAAATAAAAAATAAAAATAAAATTATCTAAAAAGATAAATGGAACTTATAGATAGTATTGCGTTCGGAGAATGAACAACGTTACGCTTTCTCCCACTTTACTATTTTGTTCTTTTCTATATATTTCTAACTTAAATCTTCACTTAAATTTAGTTCAGAATGAGATATAACTAAAATTTAAAGATCATTAAAAACTCAACGATCTCAGGAGTCACAGAACATTTTTAACTTGTGTGTAAAATCAACAAGTTTTTACAAGCCTTCTAAAAATGTTGTAGTTACTTACCCATCATGGACCATCACGATATGCACAGATCAATACAAATAAATAAATAAATATGCGCTCACGCCCGTAACCCAGAGGGGT
>JWHW01043310.1:7978-33748 GCA_000931545.1 Papilio glaucus
AGTTGGATAATAACAGAGATAAGATAGTTTCCATGTAAATAAACTGATAACATTTGATGATGTTTAATTTAGTTATAGCGTTTGGAAAATTTCGTTACGGCTTTGTACTTAATTTTTTCTGGTATTTTTGAAAGTTTGCAAAAAATCTATCATGTACCGTGTCGTATCAATATTATATTTTGAAGAAGAATCTTACGCCATCGAATTTACTTTGAGTTTCATTTTCCATCTTGTACGCTCGTGGGACCGCTTAATCTATTCCTGGACTCAAACAATGTGAAGTCAGGAGGTGGGTATAGGAAGAAAGTGGACATTTTCTTTCCACACATGCATTAAAAGGACGAGAAGGATGGAATGGAAAGGTGCATTCGCCTCACTTTTCAGAGGAACCTTGACTTCACATCTGTCTTTCACGAGGTCTCGTTATTGCAGCTTCAGCAGTCTGTCACAGCACTACACTCACCTCAAGGCCAGCCTCCTCCTGCGTGTCGTGGTCGAGAGCGTTGGGGAAGGAGGTGAGGTTGTAGCCGATGCCGCGGCACATGGGGATGGTGATCTCCTCGCAGCGCGGCTGCTGCAGCGCCCCGCAGCCGGCCAGCGCCAGCGCCGCCACCAGCGCCGCACGCCACATGTCGTGCACTAAGCTAACCGCATCTGAAGATAGACAAACACATTCTTATAGAACACATTTTCAATACCATCATTATCGACTATCGGCGTAGGTTCCACAGTCTTCGCACATTCAGATATCTTCTGCTTCTTCATCTACAAGTCTATCCCAAGTCATCCCTAATACATATGAGGACACAGATCGTCCGCAATAACTGTAGATTTTGTGTGTGGTTGCAGCTTTTTTTTTATTATCACATCGTTAACTATTCGAGTAGGTATTGTTAGGCAGTAACGTTTTACCAAACTTACTATGTGCGCTATCTAGTTTGCGTGATAAGAAACCTAAAGAAATCTGATAGGTATGAGAGTTCACAATGAACTCCTCGAGAACATTATGTATAACTGAATGATATTATTATTATATAACACTAAACCGGTGCATCGGGCTATGATTATATTGTAAAAATCACAAACCAAACACAAAATCCGTGTCGGCAATCCTCCGTCACATTCTCCCAATCTATTGTTCTGATAACTTATCACCCTGATAGTGGACTAACATCGGCGCATAGATAACAATGCAATATCAACCTTGATGCCCAGACATAGAGTTGAATATCCCGGAGGTGGCGCGCGCGGCCGGGGAGGCAGTCGTACCCGAGTTCGATTTACGGAAGCTATATTCGATCAGTAATCGCTTTTCAAGTGTTATTGGGTGAGAGCCTTCGCTGATGCATTTCACTCGTATTTTATAGTCTGTCATATTACAAGCTACAACAGACTCATGTTGAACTGTTACTTATGATGACGTATAATAATAATAGATGGCGCTTTTATTTGTAACGAGCTTGTACCAATTACAACTTTTTAGATTTTAATGTGCATGTGGTAAACTATATAACACGACCAGTCCATTCACTTTTTGCCTTCTCGTGCCAAATGAGTATTAGAAGGTCAGAGATAAGAGAGTTCAAGTTATATTTTCAGTTCATCAGAACATACACCGTGATTCCTATTCGTAACGTTTCACCGTCAGGGTGTAATAATAAAATAAATAAAAATCAGTCTTTTTTTAGTACGTTTCCCCCTGCAGGGACTCAAGCCTCTTCCCCGAAAGAGAGAGGGGCCGTAATCCACAACGCTGGCTGGCTGGCTGGTTGTTGGATGTCACATGTGTTCAAATTTGATGGTTCTGTAAAACATGCAGGGTTCGAACCCGCGACCTACAGTACGTAAGTCGGGGCCTAAACGCCACCACTGCTCTCTAACAATAAGAATCGAATAAAATTTATGACAGCAATTCTCCAAACACAGTGAACAAATAGTTTCGAGCTGTAAGTCTATAAAAAGGGGAGAATAAAGCGTTCAGAATGTCCGTGCGGGGGTTCGTTGAACGGAATCAGTTTCGTGTAAGTTAAATACTACTATTTATTTTGGGTCGAGCAAGAGCTCGGTAGGTGTACAGCAATGATCGGTTACCGCAGTTGCATTACGGTCATTCTATACCAAACAAAGCGCATCCTCTGTGCGACTTTATACCTATTAAAATTAGTATCATTAGTAAAATAAAAAAAAACATAGCCGACTCAAAACACGCTCGACAATAGTTTAATAATAAATAGTCAACAAAAAAGCCCTTGTATTTTAACAATAAAATTCAAAATTGAATAAAAGAAAATTAAACGAAAAAAAGTTCGTCAAAACTGTTCCAAATTCAAACAACTTCGCCTCGCCCGATCACAATTTTCGTAACGCTCTCGTCGCGCATTCACCAGCTTACTCCCCAAGTTAAGTGTGCCTAAAGAATATTTAACTTTAAAAAAACCTATAATTTCAACAAGACATGATTTCAATCAAAATATTTATATCCAATCAACTTAAAGTTATAATAATAATAAATAACAGATGAAAACGTGATAAAATGAGCTCACTTTTTGTGATATATTATTGTCGAATTTTTAATATGAATAACACAACGAAGTGTCCTGTCTATGTCACGTGATCTGTGTCGGGCAAGGCGCCGCGACGCCACGCGTCCGAGCGCCGGTTAATGCGCTTTTAACGACACGAGTCATCAACACGCGCCATCGATACAAGCCATCGACACAAACTATCGACACGGGCCAGAAGGACCGACACTGCGGTTACAGCCCCGCTCGTAGCCCGGCCCGCCAGCGACAACTTCACATATTGACCGTCTTAATACCACTAAATGACGGTTTTATTAACAAAAATATCTTGAACTTCTAGTCATTTCTGTTAAGATTTAGAGGTATTATAAGATGTAGAGTATTTATAATCTTCTTATAAATAAATAATTTTACGGAACTAAATCTGGGGCTAGCACTGTTAAATCTTAACCATATTAGGTTGAAACCCTTGCGTAGGATGGTTGTGAGTGGTTTGTAAGATTTAACAGAGTTATAGCCCCACATTAAACTTGTGATTTATCAATATACATGTTATATAACGTATAATCTAGGACCCGATCCAATAACAGATGAGGGTAACATTAAATGTACAGTATTATAGACCTAGTTCAAATTAAACATAAGAAATGTAGTTTTAAATGGTAGCGTGCAGTACTCACTGAGTCTGTTTCTAGACAACAATCATATTAAAATAACAAGAAGAAAAAGGACATGAGGAAGCGAGCAATTTAATCTTGTTACTCGAATAATATTCACATGTACTTTGTGCACGGTGACGCCAGGTATCACATGGAGAGAAGACATCGACAACTGCTATAAGCGCGTGCCCCAGTTAATGGTATACTTAGGGTTAGGTTATGAGGTAAGTCCAGATTAGTTTAAACAACCTGTACGTTTGAGGCGTCAACAATAAATACATTTCTCCTGTGTTTTGGAACAAATAATTACCAGGCACACATAATTGGATTTGTTATATAAAAATGGTTTACGAGTAATAAATTTCTGTATATTTAAAAATTTGATAGTACTTATATGCACTCCGCCCTTTACCCAGAAGTGTAGGCAGAGATTACGGATTTCGCTTCTTCTACATTCATACATGTACGCATACATGCTCGTCGGTTACGGGTACTCTTAATACCGCCTGTCTTTAATATGTCACTAAGTTCGCTTAGGGCGACCCCTACCAACACTGCCACACACTTTTGCAACCTAAATTTCTCTTGTCAATCATGTTTCATTCATCCTTTCAACATGCCCGAACCACCAAAGCATACCCTTCTCAACAATTCTGTCTCTTAAGTTATAATTTTACTTTACTTCCTTACTCTTTGGAAGTATTAGATAATCTTTAGGTAATTTGCTTAATATAAAGATTCACAAAGACTGTAAATGTATATAAAACGAAGTGGGCAATTAAAAGCGTGCAAAGCAAAGGTAACAAGTAACAAGTCATGTGGAGGAGCGCGCACACAATGACGTTTTCACGTCTTACAGAATATTTTAACTAAAACGCGCACCTAGCTTTTTGTCACTCTCAAAACACTATGCGACTACGATTGTGTCCTTTTTGAAATTTTAAAAGATTTGGAAGTGTCGGGACGTCTTGGAGCCGACGTTGAGCGAGACGAAGGTAAGCGAAAACATCAAGCATTGAAAGGAAGAGCTTGTAAATAAATTGCCATAAATAAATAAATTGCAAATATGTGAACACACCTACGGATTGTAGTCGTTGTATGGTAGCAAAACTCACGCACAATCCCGCAGCAAATATGTAAAGCTGCGTACACACTGGAGCGATCGGAGCGAGCGAGATCGCCTCGGTATCAATTGAGAGCAGGCAGTCGGCATCCAAGTTAGCAATAAACAAGGGCGAAGATTGTGAAATAGAGATTTTGATGAGCGATGAGCGAGATGTGGTGCCTGTGCTAGCGACACCGTCAAATATTATTGAAATTAATTACTTTTTCACGTTTTAACTGCAAGATATTTAGTTTTTAGGATTCCCTACCTAAAGGGTAAAACAGGACGCAATTACTAAGAGTCCGCTGTCCGTCCGTCTGTCAACGGGCTGTATCTCATGCACCTTGATAGTTAGACAGTTGATGTATTTCTGTTGCCGCTATAATAATAACAAATACTAAAAAACGGAAAAAATAAATATATTAAATTTATTTATTTATTCCGTATTATTAATTATAGAGAATTGTACGGAATCCTCCGTGCGCGAGTCCGATTCGAACTTGGCCGGTTTTTATTCATAACCTTGATTTTGAAGATGTTGAGCTCCTTAAACAACACAAACAGTAGGTCAATTTGTTTGTGAGGTAAGATGTGCATGAGGTTTACCCCCTCGATTATGGTAAAATTCAGTCATGGTGAACTTAAATGGTATTACTAAATTGTTATAAACTTTAGTAATGACATGTAGGACAGGCCATGCAATGTTTTCGTCAGCGGGACAATTTATAATAATATAAAACACAATAAAATCACTTTATCTCTTATATTTGGAGTAGACGACGCCACAAAGAACACAGCGCAGGCACATTATGCTATAATAATACGTTAATCAGTTTAAACTCCTCCGGGATAACGCACACTAAATAAACTTAAACTATTTACTTTGTATTTAGAGACGTTCCTATACCGTACTTAGTTATTGTGCTTATTAAGATAACACGAACATAAGTTAACGTTCGTAGTTTCTGTACAAGTGTACATGAACTGTAATAGCTTTTAAGAGTTCTCTCTATCAATCATATAATAAAACCAATCAAGTTGATCCAAACTAAATTGTTAAATTCGCTTGTAGTGGGGCCGCACCTCTTGTTATTCGCGATTATTTCGGTTCAGTGGAAGCGCAGCCCTCGTGCAGTACAGCCCGGACGTGCACGCTGGGCGTTTTGCGTTGTTTGTTCGCGCGCGGGCGTGCTTGTTGCCCGCAAAGCAATCCTATTTTAGCCTTCGATACGGGATCACTGCCAAGGAATTCATCCGACATCACTCATACTTTGACTGAGTCGTCAATGACGTTATGTCATTTAACTAGCCGGAAATAAAATCGCGTCCGTAACGTAACCTAGGGTTTAGTGTCGGGATTTGTTGTTCAGCATGTTGTGTTGTTAGAGAACAATCACTGTTCTATGTAAAATACAAAAAACATCATCATCATCTCCCAGCCTTTTCCCCACTTATGTGGGGTCGGCACAATACGAAAAACAAAACATGTAATGTCATATAACGTGCACATTGTTCGTCATGACTGTGTTATAAGACCAGTTAAATCAAGAAATTATTGTGTTGACAATAACGTGCGTGAGTAAAAGAGAGCAGTCGATTACAGGAGGTCACTGTCACCACAGCGGCGGTCTCAATCGCGACGATCATGTGGGCCAATTAAACACTTATTAATAAACGCACTAATAATAGTGCTAAGTGTGTTCACTTAGTGTACGTACTGAATTACTATAAATTATATTTGTATGGAAAAAGAAATGTATTTATGAAAAGAACATCTAGTCAATTATATTTTATAGTAAATGTCTTTGGCACTCGTCTTCCAGAATGCAACTTGAGGCATATGGTTGCTTCTTTTTTGGCCCTTATGAAGGTTGGACCCGCTTTCCGTTATTTTATCCTAGTAGAGTCATTCAGCCCACATCTCAGTTGTAGCACATCCAGTGCTTCCATTCAAGCGCTGCGAGGTGGTGCACACAGTGCGCACATGTAGGCGTATGGTACCGTTGACGAATACGGGTGCGAGCTGTGTCGCCCGCGGTGTCGCGAGGTTGACGCCCGATCGTTTGGCTCCAGGCCAACTGATTAAAAGCTTATAGACTGGTGCGTGGTGTAAGGCGCGGGTGCGAGCGGGTTTAGTTAACGTGTTGTTTAAAAAAATTCTTGTTCGCCAATAATCTAGGATTGACACTATTGATAAAAATATCAATCAGATCAGCACTTTTACAGTTTTCTTTAAGTATTCTAAATCAAAGCAAGTAATATCGCGAACGGATATGTCCGTATATCCATGATGCATTTTCGATTCACCCAGACCGCTCAACTAGTAAACAAAACTCAACTAGTGCGCTATAACAATATTGAATTAGCACTTGACTTTTGATTGTTTTAGAAGTCGACGTCGACTACTGGATATATGAATTTAATGATGATTACGTAATAATCTGTATCATTAAGTAATTCCAAAATGAATTGAAATTCTTCAATGTTTTAGATGACAATATTTAACACATAAAGTTAGTTTTATGCTTTTATATATTAATGAGGGGTTTGGGTTGAGGGGATATAAATGAAGGCATAATCAAATAAAAAAATACTAAATTTCAAGACAAAGCTTCTAGGCTAGGATAGCTTTTAAATTAGTTAAAATTTTATTTTAGATAAAATAAGTATTTATTATGTTTGTTTAATAACGTAATGCTATGAGGATATTCGTATCATACTAGCTTTAACCCGCAGCTTTGCTCTCTTCGGTGCCTTAAAATTCAGTTTTGCGTACCGCTCGTCGCTTGCAGCTTGCGACGTCTCGTCTCGTTACCGCGCTAATGAGAGTCCGCACAAACGGGCGCGCCGCACGCCGCGTCTGTCCGCCCCGGTGTGTTGCCTTTGTTTTCACAAACTACTATATAATCTGCCCATATTTGTTAATGTTAAGATTCACATATCTTTGAGTTGTGTATCAGGTGCACGATTTATAAATAGTGAAATAGGTAACGATGTTTTGGCGACAGCAGGACGTACAAATGAGTTTTCTAAATATTGTTGCATATAGTTTTTGTTTTTCCCCGCCACCTGTATAGTAATCGGTAAAAAAACTATAACAACAAATTGTTGACAAAGTTTTATTACTTAGAACCGAGCAGATGTGAGCGGATCGCTTGCGCCTTCTATTATAAATAAATGCATACTACACAAGTGCATTTAATGGCGTTGCGGACGCGAACAACTTATTTATGCGAAGGAAGAATTATTGTTTAGCTGTACGGTGGAATTTGTTTACAAATTTAGTAATGAAATTGAACATTTAGGTTTAAGTATATTTGAACATTAAGTAACTAATACTATAAATGCGAAAGTTTGTGTGTATGGATGTTTGTTACTCTTTGACGCAAAAACGGCAGAACGGATCTGGATGAAATTTTGCACAGAGATAGATTATAGTCTGGAATAGTACATAGGCAACTTTTTATTCCTGAACAAATGTACGGTTCCCGTAGGATACTTTTGTATCGTAAATTACTTTAGTTGCTTAAATTACACAAAGTAAAGTCGCGGATTCGAAGCCAGGCTGGGTTCGAACCCGCAACTTAAATTACGTAAGTCGGGGCCTATACCAATGGGCCACCACTGCTCCGGGATCGGGATATAAAAGGCTTGAAATATCATATAAATTTACGTCATAGAACGCGACTTCACAATATGTTGCCATCGTGTGAAAATGTTTGTAAGTATGGTTTCTGTGTGGTGCCTCACTTGTGTCAAATGGCGTGATGTCACCCGGCTTGGGAGGTCACATTAGTAGATTTTATTGCATACAAATTACAAATGAACACCTATAACTAGGAATGAATTATGAATCACGCAGCGGGACGTGATTTGTAAGCGAAACAGGTAGCTATTAAATATCAAGTATCAAGATACTTAAGTAGTAAGACGTTTTAGTGAGCTTTGATTCTTGGTACTTGTACTTTACTAAATTGTATGTTGCCAATCAATTATCTGTTATTGTTGTAATGAGACAAAAATGCATTTAAAAACTTATTTAACTCACACAAGGGAGACATTTTGACATATTTAAATAACTTTTATCTAATTGATTTAATAAGTAATTCAAAATTATACGCATACTATATACAATTGTTTTGTGATATGCAAAAAATAGTTTGATTTATAATTCAAGGTCCAAGTGTCGATTCTAAGCCATTGCTTTTAGAATCTTTTGCACAAAAATTATAATACATATGTTCACTCACTCACACTACCGTGTGTCAGTAAAAATCGCACAGTTTGTCCTTTTTATAAATATTTTATAAGATATTTGTACAAAGACATAAATCTTGAAGCCGTTTTTATATGCGGGAGGTTATTGTGACCAACAAATAAGCGGATATAAATAATACTACATTGTTTCGTTTATTCAAGTAACAATTTAAAATGTTTACTTTAGTGAATAATTCATTAATTGCTGTTAGATTTTTACCACGCATATATAAATTATAAAAAAAAGAATCCTTGACATCAGAAATTAACCGGTAGATGAATGGCAACTTCGCCTCTGTTGTTACACATAGAATAAAAGTTAAAAAAGTTCAATTAATTCTTTAATATATTACATTACTACAATACAATAACACAAGTGTTATTGTATTATAGTAACACAATACCTGCCCAGCGCCCTTGTTTTTACACGAAGCGACCAATCTACGAATATTATAGTAGTCCGTTAGTATAGATGTCATCGGACTTATGTCATGTTATCGTGCACGAGTTGTATTTCTTTTGTAGACAGTCCGCGTATTATGATAAGCATGGTCACCCCATTAGCGCAGCCAACGCAACCGCAGCGACCGCGAGGTGACATCGCGGTCGTCGCAGCGTTATTTACGACTTCCCTCGCAACACACAAACTAGCTCTGGCGATAGACAATATAAAATGTTACCATCAACCATATCATGACCTATAACGTGTTAGAAAAATTTAAGATGCAACAAAACATAAGCTTCTATTGTGTTGTTAGTGATGTGACACTGATGCTACTAACTGCAACATGTTAAATCTTAAACTATATATATTAGGTAAATGAATTGTAAACTGTCGCGTCTTTTAAACCTTCTGTCGGATAGCGACAGGCGACGCGCGGCCATCTTTCTGCACGGGCTCTCAACAACAGATGTTTCGACTTGACAAAAATGTGGGCGATGAATGATACTAATTTTTATTGTTCGCTTAAACTATTTGTAGCTTAACAGTTAGTATTTGAAACGCCTTCAAATAACTTGTCTACTTTACAGTAATAAAAAAAGTCGCAAGTTGGCTAAAAGTTGTCGGAGAGTTAGCGTTGAGATGTAAAACATGTTTTTAATCATTTTGATTAGATTTTTAGTTCACTTTATAGTTATAATTGAGACATGAATTGATATCTAAGTGCTTCTAAGTCGCGGCACGTTGCTTGTTATTCAGTATCCAGCAAATCCTTGTTCTAGCAATGCGTGGCTCCGGTACATTTGGCGGCGGACTGAGGGCCACTGTGCCCGCACCGATCTGACTCACACGGATATTATGGTGCTATTCGATGATGTTAGTCAACATGTATGCTAATATATTGACTTAATAATTTCATTGCTGTGAGCTCTAGATCAGGTAAAGCATAATTTAGTTGCCATTACTATAAATTACTGGGATATTTAAGAGTAAAATTTATTGCAAAAACATGGCAATTACTGTCAAAGATTAAACAATACACTTGTTTATATTTGTGCTATTAGTAGGTGTCTGTACCAAGATCGTGTTAAGAGAAAAGGTTCTTTACTTTAATAAGAGTGGAACTTAGATTAAAACGTATTTCCAACGCTTTGAATCCAGATATTGAAGTTCAAAGCTATCTCCCGGCTAACCAGAAATGAAAGTTGACATTTTAAATAACAAATCACGGGGCGAGGGCGTAGGGTAAAGGGGGGGTGAGTCGCGGGCCCTCGGGCGCCCAGTAATCACCTCCATTGGGTCAACGTTTTCTTGCTCCCGCCAATTTTACGCTTGACAGATCAAACTTGAGCTCCTCGCGGCCTAAGCAAGAAGAAATGGCGGGAAAATTTTGGTTTTTATTTTTAAAAACATTTTGTTTTCTTAATTAACAAAGGCATGGTTTACTTTAGTTGTCTTTATTGCTTAATTTGTACTGCTTAGAAAATGCCAACCTCGAAGTTGACTGCTGCGGACTACTTAAATTTAATCTTACTACCTTACTGTGGGTTGTCACTGTAAATAAATATGTTGTTTTTACTAACTTTTTGTTAATGTTTATTTTAAAATATCATAAGGGACATTCTTTGGTCGCACTGCAATCGGGCATTAATATCGTCTTCGAAATAAATAGGCCAGTTGTCAGATGGATGGATAATAATTTGTACACGTATCGGATTTCGATTGTAAATGTGGGTATTTAGAAGGTTATATTAATCTTATTTTAATGCTTCTCTTAAAGTACAGTCAGTGTAAAAAAATTCCCGCTAATGCAGAATTGTACGCAAAAGCTACATTTAAATTTCTTTCATAATTAGATTTCCTTTTCTAAGACGCACCATAAGCAAGTCCCGGCGGCTTTACAACTCATCCGGGCAGAGATGACCGTCCGGGATAACCGGGTTAGATCCCGTTCCCCCGGGCTCGGACCCGGATTAAGATGTTTTTACCTTTCGTCCTATCTCCGCACTGGGAATTAGTCGTAACTCGTTAAGTTTACTTGTTCGCGAACTTTTCACGCGGAATCAGACCCCGTCGGGTCCAAGTTCCGGCTTGATGGCTCGATAAGACGTATCTTGGAATGTTTAATAATCTACTCTTAAGTCAAATTTAAGGAAACGAGTTAAATTACTTTAGAACTGCACAAATTTTAGCCACATACTATCGACGACATCAATATAATGTGTAGTCTGTCAGTTTTACTGTCTGGCTACTAATTAAACTACTGTATTAATTATAGCGGCAGTCTGTAGACATGGTCATTTGCAGGCTCGTAAACAGTGGCACACGCGGACGTCCGGCGTCGCAGCACTACGTTGCCACTGTTCGCATACAATACACCTTTGTTTTATATTTGTCGAATTAAACGCTCCACAGCAGGATGCTTGAGGTGCTACGTTGTAAGTTATGAACGGAACGTGTTCATATTGTTGAAATCGACTGAGATAATATGAGAAAATTATATTTCATTCATAAACACCGTATGTTTGTTTTTATGTATATTTCTTGACCTCGACCAATGATATACTCATACAAAATCAACGGTCAAAAGTTTTTCAAAGACAGTGACAACAACATTCAACAAGTGTAATTAAAATAATAAGAAAAAAGAGGACAGCTAGAGTTTGTCACTCAAGCGTGAATGTAAACACATGACGTTAGGTATAGAAAAAGTGTCCCAATTAGGACGCTATCGAGTCTTCGCTTTTCGACCTCTAATGGCATATCTTCTATTTTATGTTTTATAATATCATTGAACTCGACAGTTTTTCGGTGCTACGCCTTGCCAATGCGATGTAGCCAAGGGGTTCGTAGCCAAGGCTTTTTGAGCCAGGAATAGAGCGTAAACTTGACTATCTGTTTGAAGAAGACGTTTGATATAGAGTAGTGATAGATTTTTGAGATTATTGATACGCCTCTTCTCAGATTTTGATCATGCATTAAAAGCAACTTGTGACAAAAATAACAGTTAACAAGAATATAATATATTTCTTGTGAACTGTAATCCGTACAATAAAACAGTGTGCAAAAAAATACAAATGACAGATGACGTAAAAAGCTGTCGATAAAACAAAGCCTTTCATTGTTTTTATCGCAAACGCTTTTACCTGCTGACGGTACATTGTGCGCGGGAACGGTAAAGGGCAGGAGCGCTAAATTGTTTTACTGTACTCATTTACAAGCTATTTGTATTGTTTATTTAAAGTGGTGCTTGTATTGTTCTCATTTAGTCTGTCACCTTGTATACTGTCACATTTGAATAGATGTTTCTGTTTAACGTTTCGTCTTTTTGTTGGTATTAATTTTAATGGCTTTTTATTTGTCTTAGAAACTACAAAAGTTAAATTAGTTCAAGGACCTAATGGCATTTTCAAAATAAAAACCATAACCTAAGGTGATCTCACAATAAAGAGTTATGTTAGGCCGTATCGTTAGAATCGAAGTGGTTAGACTCACAATTCAAATGCATTAAATATCTCGCACCAAAGATCAAACGTCACTAATCAGTACACGTGTACTGAATAATAGACGATTATTCGATGACCGCGCTCGGGTTATTGCTTTACCACCGATGACATATCCGATATGGATATAGTGTATGGGCGCGCCGCAGCCCGCAGCGGGTGTAATGACACCGCGCCAGTTGCCTCGGCAGACACACGTCTATTTCGGTTTACTGTCTGTTTGTTTTTATATCCAGTTACTTAGAACGCACGCTCGCGCCTTCATTAAATACCAGTGCACGATGTCCGATGTCCTGAAATCGACCCATACATGCGATCGCCACTTGTACTGGCTTCGACGAATTGCTGTAGCGAGGATGGAGTTATCCTTTTTAAGGAAATAAAAGGAAAAGATAATACTTTAAAAGGGCGACTTACAATGAAATTCTTTGCATATTAAATAGCAGTTCTTTGGGTTTAGTTAATTTCTTGTTTTTATTTTAATTTTCGTACATTTATCGTATGTTTGTTTTAAATTGAAACAGACCACAGGACAACGCGGTTCACAGTTGTTTTACAGCACACTTATGTTACAAAACAATTCAAGGCAACAGACATATTGACGACGGTTAAAACCACAAATCGTCATTAGTTAGCAGTTATAAAGGGCCTACGGACGAATGAAAGTATGAGAGCGTCATCAAATACACGTAGAAGAAAATTTAAACGATTTTAAGGGTTCATCGAGCTATATTTGCGTAAAACTAATGACCGAAGAACTCCCAAATCCCGCCGTTAGAAATGTCACTCCCTTGTATTTGGAGTTGGCCCTTTTTTCCCTATCGGGCGGTCGCAGGTAAGCGGGAGAGCATGATTTATAGTCCGCTCGTTTGCTCAAATAATCGATCCCGGCGAATTGCGGGCATCGGCCGATTGTGGCCTTTAAAGTGGGGGTAAGAAGGGCCACTTTGGTCTGTACTATCGGGGATGCATCGCTACGTAATGGTGCTAACGAAAATACTTCGTGCATTGTTGCTCGAAGGACAAATATTTGTACAATAAACTCTCATAAATTTGACTTTAAAATTGCTTGTGAAAATAGTCGATTATAATAAAGTTTACGAGCTTTATTTTAAAGGCCTCTCGTTTGTAAAAATGTCTACCCACCTACATTACACCTCACAGATGTTTCTATAAACTGGGATAGTCAGAGGTAGAATACTACCGTTTGAGACATGCTAGCTTCGAGAAAATTTGTTTCGTCGTCTCATTCTAATTTATTTACTTATTTTAGTCCATGATTGATTTGGACTGTTTAATATATAATTGAAGGCTACGCTATACATATATATTTTAATAAAGAAGTACATACGCATATAACAGTAGATAATATTTAACAAAGAAGATAACGATAAGTATTTAAATAAACACATGACATGAACTCGATTATATAACTGTAACAAACGAAGAGCTAAACTCTAACAGAAAAATTAAAAGCGGGCAGAGACTACAAAAATTGCCTTGTTTTTATTTCACAGACTAAAAACTCCGTTAAGCGTTCACTTCCCTCTTCCCTCGTCCTCTCAAAGCACACGTTACGTACTGGCTGAGCACTAATATTGCCAGTTTAGATCACGAGGGGAGCGGGCTCTGATGACGTGACTTGGATTTCCCCGGGACACCCCCGCGAGGGAACGCCTGGCCGCCCGCTGCCACTGATTGCCTGCGCCTACAATCGAAACAGAAAGCGTTTGAGCCGCGCATCACTAATTAGTACCTAGCCCTACACATTATTGACATCAGTCCCCCCCCATTACTAATACGCCGCCAAGATTACGACGCATACAGGATCTGGACTGATGCAAAAATTACGAAAATACTCAAGCCGAAAGGTTTTGTTTGGAGTGTATACGAGTGGTTCAGAATTTTAAAACGAGCTTTTCTAATATTCATGTACCCAAACCATTGTGTTTACTATCAGCTTTTCTATTATTACCCGGCTAAAAAGTGTGGTTGTGGTTCTGTCAGTGTGGTTCTGGTTTATGTAGTACATATGTAATAGCGTGGGTACACGCTGCCGCGCAGATTGCGGAGATAGCGCGCGATACCGCGATACCTTATCACCGATGTACGACAACGTTCATCAGGTCACGAGAAAACGTAAGCTGATTGTAAATCATAATGCACTTGTGTGAACGACAACTTGCAGTCGCATCTGATTGGTTCTGCAAATATTTGTAACATACAACTTAACCTAAAAGAGAAGAACTTACAATATGGAATTCCATGACTTCAGGCTAGCCTACCTACCCTATTCCTCTAGGCTAACTTCATTCACACGTGTAATATAATAGAATTTGTGCAATGAGAATACTTTTCAAGCCTTGTCTAACGGTACTGAGCAAACGGTTCCGTAGGCCGTTGATTCTCCTGCATGTTGATACTGTGGTGGTGAAGTGTGTACATTGCGCGCCGGTATCAGTGATCGATGAGGGCGGTGCGATGCCGGCGCGCGGTGACGCGGTATCGGCGCGATATCGACGAAATGATTTATCGCCGCTGCCGATACTCGTGCACTAGTCAGCCAACAAACAGATAGATAAGTTTAATTGTTCTCCGAGTATTTTAATTGTGGTGGATTATAAGGTTTATTACGCACTAGCAGTGCCCCGCGGTTTCACCCGCCCTGCAATTTTACTTTAACGAAATTATAATACTAACCTAACCTCATTATCATCTCCTTGCCCTTTTCCTGCGTATGTGGGGTCGACGCAGTATGGCCGTAGCACAGTTTAACAATCATAAATGATTGGTTAAACTGTGACCGTAGTCCATAATATATAGGTTCAGTTGTTACGGCCTGCCTAACGTGGCCGCGGTGTTCTCGTCTAAAGTCGATTTGGATAAGCCAATTTCTGTGGCTATGTGTTCACCACCAAGATCATTAGTTCGTTGTTACACAGAGAAATAACCACACAAGATAACGAAAATTCACGTTAAAACGCCACATAATATATACATAAGAACTGAAATATATCAATATGAAGTAGTATTTAAATTAAGAAAGTAAACACGACTGGACTGAATTGTCATCATCTAATGTCAACAAACTCTTCAAAATCGGTCAAGGGTCTTAGGTTGTACCCTCTTGTTGGTCACAACGGAACAGACATACGTACATACATACGCGCTACCACTACCTTAAACAATACTATGTCTATGTCATTGAAACGAAATATGATAATGATAAAGAAATCTGAGCGTAGTATACACTTTTCTATTATTTCTACTCGCCAGTTCGTCGTGATCTCAAATATCTAATTAACTACATTCTAGATGGATAGATTTCCAGGCCATTCAACACATGCATCATCATGACATTCGGTTTGAATGTACATAATTTGAACTCATCACAATGCGTGTTATGACAAGTGCTTTGTGTGACACAAGTCGCTTTCTAAGACTGATGCGTGGTTAGATTGCCCTAGTAGGCAGCCAAGGCAATTCTAAACTTTCACTGGCAAGCCGGTAGATACATATCTACTTATATACAATGCTATGTGTGTAAGTTCCCCATAGACTCAACGACTGGATCGATTTTGATGAACATTTCAAGAAATGTTTTAGGCCTGGCGGCTGTTCCTTTAAAGTTTGGTAGTGATCGGATCAACATAATTAGTGCTACCCGGGCGAAACCGGGGCGGGTCATTAGTATATTATTCATATAAGGTTTGAATGTAGGTAGGCGGGAATCGGAAAGGATTTGCGACGTAATTACTATGGATGGTTGGTTTATTAACTGTTTTACGTAAGCTTTTGAGTGATAGTGTAACCTGTATGTGTAAAAATGAATATTTAAAATATAGTGGGCTAGTTTTCGAGTGGGTAATCCCCGAGAGTTATTATCAGCGTGGAGAGCAAATCCCCGGAGCGTGCGGCGGCGCGGGAGCAGACAGATTATCGCCGGTGTTAAGTTATCAGTAATTATAACAGGTTACATGATCCTGACAACCAAGCAAACACCACAGACAGGTTCTTTAGCTGGTACACGATATCATATACCTTCTTTTGAAATTTATCAGCTTGCCGGTCTTTTACAACGGTGTATAAACAATATACAGCCGATTTAGTCTTTCAGTCGCACCAGCTGTTTCGAGAAGTACATAATACAATAGGTTTACATAACCAGATGTCTATTAATCATAGTGAAGTTTATATAACAATGTATATTGACATAACATTGTTAGTTCGTTCGTTATGGTTACGAGGTGAACGCTGGTTATTTTATAAACAGTGCCGGTAACGCGTGCGACAGCTTAATGGCCATTTGTTTCGGTGACAAGTGATAAGTTAGAACATCGAGCTTCTGTCCGTTGTTGTCGGTTAATAAACAAGAAGCAAATGTAGAAGTTATAACGTTGGTCCAATTTAAAAGAATTACTAGTAGATTTATCATAGATCATGGTCGTTCGTTCAAAATCGCAAGTCTTCTAAAGTTGTAAAGAAAGGCTATCGAATATTTATTTAACCACTTTTAAAATTTATTAATTTTTCTCTATGGTCGCAAAATATAAAGTAAAGTTAAATAAATTGGTTAGTTTTTTAAATCATAATTTATGTTGCAAACAAACATCCTTTAGCGTTTATTATCTGTATTAAAGAAATAGAAATGAACAGTCGTACTGGGGCGAGGGCCGCGGCGGCGCAGCGGGCGATCGCGGGTGCTCGTTAATTTTCTTAATAGCCGAACCTCACAACCTCCGTGGAGTCCACGGGAACATAGGTGTAGGAACGGAGAACGTGAAACTGGTTTCGGTATCAAATACTCGTCTAAATGGTACTATGTCTGTGCTTTTGTAGTGTGTTAGTGTTATCTAAATAAACAATAAAGAAAATTTAAGGACTACATTATCTACAATTATTCGATTTGTTGTTCAAAAATGGGATTTTAGGATACATAGAATGCTTCCTCGTTATAAGTTTGTTTATTTTCTTATCGTAGAGAAAAGGAATCAAACACCGCAATCCATTAACATATCCAGCAACCCGCAGGTTCGATATTAAATACAAAGAGTGTCTTCGGTCAACCATATCGATTCAGTTTTACCTGTATTTTAACTGCTAAGGGTTCATATGCATTGACGGAGATAGAATTTTAAAATAACTTATGTCCCTAGCTTGTCGGACGACGTGTAAACAGAGTACATACATCCGAGTGAACATAAACCGGGGCAAAACTATGAAATATATCCGCATTAGCGCGTCAAGTACTAGGGCTCTATAAACGGAGCGGTGTTTACGTAAGCGGCCGAACGAGTTAATCACCTCTCTGCCGGTCTCCGGTCGCGCGGTAACGGGAAACACGTCACCGGACCCCGCACACGGATGGAAACTAATTCCGTATTAATTTAGCGTGTTTATGAATGTTTGCAATGATAAACTATGAGGTTTGCTAACCGTCGACAGATCCCCACATCTGTTGTACACTGAATGTGTTAAAAGTATCAAGAGTGTTCACATTATGTGTAACTTTAGTAGTATTTCTTGAATTCATTAACATTCTTGGTATTTATAGTAGAGCTAAAAGATATAGAAGATTCTTGAATTTGAATGGACTGGATACATCTACTAAACCTAAGACCACAGATGTTAGCACAATTTAGATTTGATGAAGGCGCCAAATGTGATGATCCTTTCGGCTGATCATTATTAAAAGTATTTAAGGTTGTTTCGTTTTATTAACTAGTATATTGACTTCATTTTAAACATAAATAATACGTAACATCGTCATTTTGAATTATTATCTACTTATTAAATTTGAATTGAATGAATGAATTCGCTTCGTTTTATTCACCGTAACATTAAAAAAATATCTAGAAGCATTTTTAATACATTGACTCTATACACATCCTTTTTTAATAATTGCTAAAAAACTCGACAAATGCGAAGCACTTGAAAAATTAAAATTTATAACCAACCGGTAGGATTTGAGGATTAACATGCGTGAGTGAATGAAATGACGTTTTAAAAAAGGCAGTTTAAAAACATTTTATGTTACACAGATAACTTTTCGAGTCGGAAATACTCGTGTAGAGTAGCTGCATAATAGAGCGGAGCATTATGGCCGCACCGAAACGGCAGTGCATTACTCTGTGGCGATACGCGTGTGGAAAGTACAGTTGCGTGCAATATAAAAACTTAGCCTTTTCACAACTATTTACTACTCGGCTGTCCGAAGTACATAAATATGTTAGTGCCGGTAGTAAGCAGACTGTACGTGTTATTGCGGCGCAATCCGCTCCTTCATAATTAACGGGACCTTCAAAATAGATACTTATGTTACTTATTCTATAACTCATTTTACTTCTTATTTTAATAAATTAATTATGAATTTTTATTATAATTCGTTAATAACATGCATAATGCAATGTTAACCACATTGATATTGTTTTTTTTTTTAAATGTTTATTGATTTTTCTAATTTTAGGATAATTAAAGGTAGAAAGAGTGAGTAATTATAAACATAATATTAATGGAAGTCAATTCTGTTAATTATAATACCAAAAATCACTAACACTCTTGAAACGGATAGGCAGAAATTATAATTTTCTATTTAGCAGGTTCCATGTACGTATGAAGTAGTTAGCAGTATAAATGCAGTAGTGAAGTGGTATGTATGAATAGGACCCTTGCCCATCGCAGGTAATTACGACTTTAACTGCGGTAATTGTTTAGCCCGAGGTCCGCGGCATCCGAGGTGTTAACGGCGTAATGTGCCTCTCGAGTCGCTCACATTAAGAACCCTAATTGCCTCAAGTCTAGACGTACATACTCCAGGATCCAGATAAATACAGTCAATTACATATTTACAGTACGAGAGCACCTGTGTAATAATGTGGTTTATGTTACGAGTGTTGCCAGAATTCATTATTCCCCACAGCTAATTCCTATAAGATAAGTTTATTTTAGTTACATTCGTCACATCTGTTAGCTTTTAATCAAACATTCTTTTAAGATGAATGAATGATTTATTTAATAATTTTATTGATAATATATAAAATTTAATCCACTTTTGTACAAATTCAATATTTCTTAATTATTTCTGTGTAAATTAAAAGATATGTTGTACAGAATTAAATGCAAATGTAAAATTTAACGACTATTGGAGTCTATAAGAATTATATTTGCAAATTACTATTTATTTTAAATGAAGGAGCGTGTGTTGCGGGTCGCGTCGGGAATGCAAATGAGGCGCGGTCCGCGGTCGATCCGTGGCCGAAATGTACACGCACGGATTTGTGAATACCCTCACAACTGCCCAGTAAATACAAGCCCGATGTCTTGTGAATAGGCGCACCAAATAAATGCAGTTGTTCGGATATATCTTTAAACCACCTTTTATAAGGAATTCAGCAAAGATTTAGGAGGAAATGTTACATGTGTAGTAACACTTACAGCTATTCCTTAAATGATATATTTTAATGCATTTTTATTGTTTAAATGTGTTAATCTCATAAAAGCAGAGTGAGTGGGCTTTGATAAAATTACAGACTGTATAAAAACTAGGCAGTATGTTTAAGAAAGTCTGAGCCTTGTTTTTTTAGTGTATACAACATATTAAATCGTTAGACTATAGTTAGTCTTCAGATTTTCAGAAAGACCAAAACTCGTCAAGGACTGTCCTTAATACAATTTGAAACTGGCAACCCTATAATCGTGGAACACTGTTTGCTCCCCGGCCATCGACCCATCCCGACTTTATATCCGTTCAAATAAGTACTAATTATGTTTAATGCGTTTTACCTGTAATTAGAAGGTGTTAGATAATGTGAAACAGTGCGCTCCACGGTTGCCGTGTGTTGCCGCTGTTTGCTTGGCGTTTGTGAGAGCCACATACAAACAGATATTGATTGAACAACCATAGACGAAACACAAGATATCGTTTGAGTTGCTACAATTGCAAATTGCCTGATATTTTTATTTTCTGACGTAAAATTGTTGCATTATGGTATATAAGAGTGACATTCGACATTATCTGAGCATGATATATTTAATCTGTATAGTACCCATAGAGTGTATATCTTTATTTATTGTATTTATTGTGGGTTATCAAAATATATTCTTCTAAAATGTACATCGAATCACAAAAAGCGTTCACCCATCTCTTAAATTCAATATTAATAAGTCGTAAGTTGAATCCATTAAGAATGTGTAGTGCAGTTTTTATTTGCAACGTATACCCATTTAGTCCACATTTGGAGGGACGCGATGCACGTTAAACGTTTTACGAATTACTCCATTAATATTCAACGTTCGCGATGTCGACTTTAGCAACAGAGAACCATGTGAGGAATTCTCAACCCATTAAAATGTAGCACTTTACAAAAAGCTAGTGAATAAATATTAAAAAAAAACTATGATCGTTTATGAATAATGCGTGGAACTGGTCTCCGGCGAGGACATCTGGCCCTTAACGATCGATTTATAATGCAACGAGGACCTCTTTCGGACCTCGTCACGAATTAATAACCTCATATACCTCATGCACCTTATAGTTATTGCGGATTGTTTAAGCAAGAATAGTTATAAAAATATTCGATATTTTATCTATAATTTGTGTAGCTTATATTATAATGTTAGGATTAACGGTAGAATTGGTACAATTTTGTAGGAAACAGAAGGTAGAAATGCTTGATGTAACTGATTTTTCGATTATTTTAGATAAATGCCCAAGGAATTTGGTAGGTAAAAATTAGATTTCCTTTTTATTTTATAGTGTTACTAGCAATTGGACAGATTTATAACGAACAAATAAAATAAAGCCTAGGCTCATAGCAGAGCTTACTTTTGGTAAAAGATTTTTTAAAATCGGTTCAGTAGTTTTCGAGTTTATGAAGAACAAACAAAAAATCTTTGGTGAAAGGTAAATATCAGTAGATTATCGAAATAATTTACTAATATTTCTTTAAATTGCAACTAACCTTGAAAGCTTGGGCTTGGATATGGTTCACGACACTAGTCGAATGGCGGATTCGAAGCTACGACCTTCTTTAGGTAATCACTACCTCCAATCATTAGGCTATTGGCGTTTTATATTATAATATTAGCATAGATTATCATTGGCTAAGTATAGATGTTAATCATTTGGTTAACATGGCTCATTAGCCTAGGAAAAGAAACCAATGAGTTTCGGTTTAGAAGCCTCATTTAGTATTATTATAGTGTCTGTTAAGATTTCAACAAGGATAGCTGGAGTTAGATAGTGTAGCGCAGCAGTGCACGGGAAGACGGAGCAGAAGCCGGGAGGCAGTCGTAAATACGTCGTGAGTCAGTCGGGTGCGGCGTGCGGGCGTTCGTTCGGGCTATTTTAGACTCGCGAGAAAGTGCATCGCCGCGGACTAGGGAACCGGACAGGTAAGGCCGCCTGCAAATTGTACGCTTCATTAAAGCAGACAGATTGATGTGCATGAACAAATTAGGATACAGTATTGCCATCTAAAGCAGAAATACATGCTGAGATAGTACCTATTCAAAAACAATCTACACGTTTCTATGTCTTTAATGATAAAGGGTCAAAAGCCCAGTCGGCTGAAATTAAATAATCATCGCCAATAAACATTCACTACACCAGAGGAACTGCAGATGTATTACCAGCTTCTAAATCCTCTCTTCTTAAAGAGCCCTAAGTCGTATTTTGTCCGTCAGTCAGTTTGCAATGGGGAAAGATCATTCCACAACTAGGTTGTTAGATAGGAACCCACGCGAATACGGTAGAAGAATAGGGTAACCTGATGTTAAGTGAACAATGCTATCCATGGAAATCCGCTACAAGCAAAGCAAAGGATAGATGGGGAATAGTAGAAGGGGATTGGATTTCCTAAATATTTATAGCCAAAGTGTGTTAATTATAACAAAGTCGAGCGTGTGCCCGCGCCCTAACATGTATGTTTAAGTTCTGGGGATAACGTGGCGTGCGCGGGTGCGATGCGCCGCGGAGTTTACGCTGCACACCTTTAAAACATTTTTAAACAATTCTGGCCGCGATCCGTTGTATATAACATTGTACATACACATGTAATCAGTAGATGTACAGTGTATACTGTCCGTTAGGTAACTTTTATTTATGAATAGATATAGTCGTAATATAATAATAATGTTCAACAGTGATAGAGTCCGCAACAACAACATCTGTTGCACGAATAGGCTGGCTCGACAGCTTGTTGCCTATGGGTAGCGGTTTCTTAACATCAGAAGACCCGCTTGCTCGTTTGCCACGATGTTCCATAAAAAAATAAAAAATGTACTTCAGAAAAATGAAAAATTACGTTCTTATTGTGACTCGAATTTACCGACATAGATAGATACCATCGCGCTGGTTTTTAGTCAGTCCCTTTTCTTAGATGTTTTCGGGAATCTAGAGGAACGAGAGGTTACAGTATAAGGAACATTTCTTCTTACACAACAAGTCTTTTACTGTCATATTTTTTGATCCAGTTGTGTTGCCGTTATTATCTGTTTTTAATTCTACTATAAACGGTTATAATCCTTGTTTTAAATCTCATATACGATTACTTAGCAGTTGTGTAGTTCGACTCCGATGCTAGAGGCTTCAGAGAGAGTCAGAGAGAAGAAACTATAATGTCTTGCAGTTAATTATAACTTTATACAAGATAATTAGCAATAAATATAAAGTAGAATTGTTTAAAATTATAAAACAAGTGAATTGAAATTGTTTAAAATTATAAAACAAGTGTATTAATTTTGAACAATTCTTGTCAATAAAGAAAATTCAATTAAATTAAAAGACACGAGAAAGAATTATAATACCAGGAACAAAAATGTCCACAACACAAGCAAGATTTCTTAGTGACCTAAGCCAAAATTAATTTTCTGCCGTACTTTAAGGACCTTTATTTTTATTTTTACCGGTAATTTTTGTACCGGAAGCTAAGCATCGTTGAGTCCAGTGGGAGTTTATTTCTCGCCTGGCGCTTTTGCATTTCCGGTAAGTTTTACCGCCAAGAAATTTATGAGTTTCTTTTAAATGGCTAACGAAACGAACGAACACTGCCATAGAGCGACTTATGAAGGATGGACCGTTTTATTTTAAGTAACAACCGCGACAGATCCGTAATTGGTACAATTTTAAAAATTCAAAGTTCAAATCCGCCTAATAAATCCTTATAATTTCGTTCTTTTGGTTTAATTATTCTTTTATACTAAAACCAGTTCAAAGCGGTCAGTTGCATGTGGATGCAATTTTGTGTGCCAAAAATTTATACAGAAAACAGAAAAATAATTGATTTTCTTCATTAAATTTTTGAACATTTAATACAACATAGTTAAAATATACATCTTAGACAAAAAGTTAATAAAAATTGGATTGTTTTTTTTTAAATATTGATATACGAGTAATAGTACTCGAAATGTCTTTGTACTTTCTGCCTTATGATCATTTTACAGAAGAATTGTATTTAAATAAACAACATTTCTATGTTAAATGCGCGTATTATAAATTTATACTTATGTGTGAAACGTATAGCAAGATAAGATATCTAGTATGTGCACCTACACAATGCAAATTTGTCTGCATGTATGCATAACAAAACAAAATATTTCTATAATGTAAGTAAAACGTCGACCATATAATTTTTAATGTGTTGTTTCTCAAGTATTCATTTGCATAATTGTTGTATAGTTTTTGTGAGTAAACCAGTATATAAGCAATAAAATGAATATTGAAAACAAATTCCGCGAGTTGAAAATGGTGGAGATATGCAAGCCTGTTAAGCGACTTTCAACCTAAGGATGTGCTATCGAAATTAAGATTTTTGTATGTGCATTCGGTGGCGAATTCGAACATCACAATTTCATCGAAGGACAGCTATCGGAACAACGAATCCTACAGCGTTATCATGTAAATATGTCGATAAGTACTCACCGCTATAGCAGCAGTCGAACGGCCGGTGCACAACACAAACACTCACACAACAATCTCACCGTCTTCTAAAACAACACCTAATTGAATCCATGTTATCATTTAAAGGTATCGATTAGAGTCACACGCGGTGGAACGGTTCTCTCTGCGACGCGTATATTTTTACATTCGACTGTGACTATTTCTTTACTGTTTGCCGTTAATTCTCACACAAACCGACGCCGTCGTTCCGTTATTGGCCTTGTGGTATAACTTTTAGATAAAACAAATGTTGATTTGTCACTAGATCAGCTGAGCGATTGTTAGTAACAATGTTAACGTTCACGTAAACACACAACTTTGACACGTACAGTTAAAGCGACGCGCAGACGGGAACTGACGAGACCGACTGAGACGAGTGAATGAACATGAACGGGGAGCGCGCTTCGGTTTGCGGGGCGGAGTCGGCGCGGGAGGGACGTACGCGAGTCTCTCGCGTCAATAGATGGCGTTAGGTGGTGGTTTCTAACTATGTGAAAAATTCTGCCATGTTACTTTAAATCAGACAAGCTTAAATTATTACAATTCAACCATCATCACAACAAAGATGTGTATTTAAGAAGATTAATATAACGGAACCGGTTTGTAATATTATATACTGTATTATATGGATAAAACTCTAAAGGATTTTCTGAATAATTACACACGGCGACGGCAGCCGCTTTTAGATTAGGTAAACGTTTCAAATTATCCCCGTGGAACGTTTACTCTGCGTCTTTATTGAATTTGCTTCGAAACGGAATCAATTTGTGAAAAGCGTGTTACAAATTTACACAGGACGCGGATTAGTGTGTACTTTACATTAGCCGGATGGCTAAATCGATTTTTATAACGAGCGTCAGAGTGTTGGACAAATGTAAAAATTCCATTAAATTTTCGAACCCGCAATCGTAATCGAGAATAAGAACCGATTTACGTTGTCGGCGGGGTGAGGGCGGAGGGCGGAGGGTACCCAGACGGTTATCTTGGGGCTCGATCAGTGGATGGCAGTCATTTTCTAACGGCCCCTTTTCGAGGGACTGCGAACGTCGTTTGAAGAATGTTAGAACAGCACTTACTTATATTTTTATTTGGTTTTTATCTTCATTTTATTAGCTTTATTTATTATTATAATAATTTAACTCAGGTTTTGTTAAATCGTGTAACACAGATAATATCCGGTATAAATAATTCTAATTTGAAAAGGTTATTATTAAAAATGACAATATAGTAAATAGGGTCAAGATAGTCCATTCAAATAAATCAATCTGATTTAATTCAGATTACTATTGCAAACCTAACGGCGAGCGGAGGTCGCTGTCCAATTATATTATTNNNAAATATAAT
>JWHW01043310.1:37532-64096 GCA_000931545.1 Papilio glaucus
CGTACTCGGCCGCTCTTGACATGGATTTCTAAACTGCCGTTAGTTTATGTTAAACTATATAAACGCCAATGTTTTAAGTTTTTAGTTCAGTTTAAATAATTTTAGTTCAATAGGAAATTTACTTTCTTCATACTCTGTCCCGATTAAAAACAGATTAAATTTTTATTTTCAAGTCATCTTTTCTTTCGTCGGTAGTTAACTTCATTCATAATTCAAGAGATTCGACGATCTGTATTTTAGTAAAGCTCGGAATACTTCTTACTGAGCATCTTTCTTTTGAAGTTTGTGTAGTTTTTACTAGATCAATTCTTGTGATGTTTTCAATGAATACATAACCGAATGTATATTTTGATTGGTTAATAAATATTAGCCACATCGTTTATTCTCGCAATCGAAATGAAAATGGATTCCAATAAAATATAACTATTTTTTATTACAACGTCTGCCGTATTGTGGACGGCCCCAGCCTAGCTGTTGCCATTTTTGCTTTTCTTTAGCTCAATATAGCACAGGTAAAATATTTGTCAGACTGTTAACGGCGATGACAAACTAAGTAGCATGTCTACTCTTTTCACTTGACCTCTAACGTCCGGTCTGTTATCTCCCAGCTATTCACCGGTAAAATATTAGCCCATAAACAAAGATATCTTCGACAAAGACTCGTGATGTTTTTGTATCGTTTTTTCATACTAAGTGTTGCCAGTTGCCGCATTGTGCTGGACAGCAAGCCGTCGTCGCCGCCCACCCGCCATTGTCTCGCTACCTTGTAATGCCTGTATCATAAACGGACCATACACTTACGTAAAGTAAGCCCGTACGTAACTTAATCATCCCTAAGTTTCTCAACAATGTTGGTTAAAGTAAATATAATGATAACATTAAGTTATATTGCATTCTGATATGCACAAAAAATGCTTTAATACTGCAGTACAGTTGGCTCTCCATATATCAGTAACCCCAATAACAATAGATATAAAATAAAATAAAAAATATATAAAATTAAATATAATATAATGTTAAATACATTTGAAATAGTGTTGTACTAATTATAAACAATTTAAATATTTAATAATATTGAGTAAATTAAAATGATATGTACAGTTGTATGTTTAAAGCTTGAGATTTGTTTGTACGTTGCAAAGCGAGCGTAATTAGCTGTGCTTGGTGTTGGCACGCACCGGTATCGCCATATCGAGCCGCGAACGACGCGCGCCAGCCAGCAGTGTGCCGGCAATCACTCCTGCCTTTCGTAACTACCCTACTTCGCTCCCGTTCCGTACCTATCGCTCGTCTATGTGAGCCTGGTAATTACGACCTGAACTTGCGTTGTGTTTTTTACATTTTTTAATGAAAAAAGGTCGCTCTTATATCTGAATCGTCGTCGTTTATGGTCGGTCGTTAAGGTCACTTAATTTTTCTAATTTTCCGCACAACTATGTTTCTTTTTTCTTTCATCGCCTTTCTTTCACGTTCTTTCATCAAAAACCTTCTCCAGACAATAACAAACACCACATATTAAAAACAAAAAAAGAATTAGCGAAATCGGTCCATCCAAATGCATGTTGGTCACAACCAAGGGAAATAATTATTTTAAAAAATATAGATAGAAGATAACTGTGCCTTAATTTAAAGGGCACCGGTAAGAAATTAAAAATATACATGTTAAGATAGTTTTATTGTGGAGTGTAGTAAGCTATTCAAATACAAATGATATATTTATGAGTTTATGTAATAATAATAAATATATAAATACTTCACTGTTTAAGAAGATTAAGAATTTAAAATAGCTTTGAAAACATATCCCCTGGTTATAAGAATGAGCACAAATCAAAACTGCGACCGGCAGCGCATTCACAAACAACTAACGCTCGACGGAGGCGGGCGCTCCGAGGGCGAGGGGCTTAGCCGCGGCTTAGTACAACGAGAATATATTAAACTTAACAGTGGTAGCTAATCTGTGGTTAGATTTAAAATGTGTTCTGACAAAATGAGTAAAGATTTCGTTCTATTTCTGTATTAAAAACTCTGATATAATTTTACCTTTAAATATTTATGTAACCTTGTTTAACAGCAAGATTTTTGTTAAATTATTATTTGTCACATATTTTCTTTATCAAATTACAACATTTCCGATGAAAGTATAAAAAGTGTAATGGCCGCCATGTATTGTAAATGATCTTTGTTTGTTTACAACAATCACATCTTGCAATGAAACAAGGTATTATCTACAATAATTGTTAATGCTATAAGTTGATATGGTAGTGTTATACAAATTTTAATAACATAGGATTATTCAGATAAACTATTCATCATACAGTTATTACTGTTCGGATCTCGGTAGCAGGTTCTTCACTGAGACTTATCTGTCCTAGAAATCTCAGGGTGTATGACAGTCCACAGGCCTCGTAGTGAAACACAAACGGTTGTCCTTCGAAATACTGAAGTGTCACATTAACTTCTAGAACTTTAAGGATCAGTGGTATTGACATGTCCTGTGAGTTCTTAAGAATTTGCTTTAACGAAGTTGAGCATTTTTAAACATCTTTTGTACCTGCAAGGTCCCAAAGTATCTTTCATAGCTACCTTGAATCTAATCTCACACTGGGGTATCGTTTTTATCTATATTAGGGACATACACAGAGAGGCTTTCAGCTTTTATAAAACGACGAAGGTCAGATAGATGCTGACTCAGGACATTAAGTGCATACGTAAATAGGTAAACGCTTATTGGGCGTTTAAAAGTTCTTTATTGAACTATCGTTCAACAAAGTGTCTAAAGACCACGAGCATTCATATTCCGACGTAAAATTCCGAAGCGAAGACAATGTGACACGAAGAAAAAAGGCATTAACTGCGGTCGCAGGCATGCGGGCAGGACGGGGGGTAGGCAGGGCTATAAATCTCCCGGCTAGCGGTAGCCGACGCTTATCTTTCATCTTTTATAATCTTCCGAACGAACGCTTTTAATGCAGCTACAAAACGGGTAAAATACGACCGTCGACTTTCCTTTTGCGGTATCAAAATAGTTTAATAATTTATTTTTGAAATCTTAATAAATAAATACAGAACAAAAGAATGCGTTTTCAAAAAAAGTTAACAATTTTGAAAACGAGTTGAACAGGATAGTTTGGGTACCTCGTTTGCCTTTTTCCACTATATTATCTATCTATAAAGCACGTTCCCGAGAGCGAATGTTTGGTGTTTAAACAACCAGCATTAAATATTGACTCATATATTTTGCACCACATCCAAAGAGGTTTTATACATTTCGAGATAAAAGGTTTATCAGAAATGTAAAGATTACGACAACTGGCAGGTGGGATTTAAAAAAAAAAGTGAAAAGCTCAAGTTAATCCGCGCTCACTATTATGACGCGAGTGTCGTTCGGATTGTCGCAGGTAGAGAATAGAAAAACTTCACAATAGACGTGGAACAGATTGTTAAATCTTGCTTAAAATATTGTATTGTATTCGGTATTAAGCAGTAAGGAGATTTATCAGCACACTGCTGTGACACTTGAGATCTTAAGATTAGTACGTAAATGGTTTTATTTTGATTTTTAGGATTGGCATATTATACGGTAAAACCGAAATTGACGACCCGCTAGAGTAAATACTTTTTATGGTGCGGGTCGAGTGCTGGGCTCGAAGTTCAAACGTAGAAAATAATTAAATTTTATGGTTTAAATGGTGCTTAAATATCTCTAAAATAAATGTTATTGAGATCGTTTAGTTTTATTTATATCGCATAATAACATTTCTCAGACACAAATTAAGATGTACAGATAAGGCAAGGTGTTGGTGTTGTCACCACAAAAACAGGCCTGTGTTGACAGCTGTCAGGGCGTTATTACCACTGTCATTGACTAACAATCGAAAACCAGATGATCCTGTTTATTATTCCTGACGTGTTAGTGAATACGGCCTTGTATATTATGTGTAACAGGTACTAACGTAGATTCGATTACTTAAAGTTATTTAAATAATCATAAATAAATAAAATATATATACGCTTACGCTCGTTACCCAGAGGGGTACGCAGAGATTATAGATTTCCATTTGGCGTGATCCTGGCACACCTCTCTCGCTTCTTCGACATCCATACAACTACGCATACAAGCTAGTCCGTTATGGGTACTCCTTTTATCGCCATTCTTTAGTATTTTACTAATCTGATCGATATAAATTCTCCTAGGACGACCCCTACCAACGCAGCCACTCACTTTTGCTACATAAAAACATATATTAGTTAGTCGACAACACAGTTTGCAAATTACTAGTGATACAGATTATTAGTGATTCGCGCCTTTGCCCGGGTTCCACTAATTATGTTAATCTGATCGCTACCAAACAAACGGGATCACCCGCTAGGCCACTCTGAAGATTACCTGAAAATTTCATCGAAATTGGCCCAGCCGTTTCGGAGTCTATAATGAACATACATAAGCACATCGACTTTTATATACACGAGTACGTTTAAGACACCTCGAACCAAATCTACATGTATACGTACGGACAAGATTTGGTGCGAGGGCTCCATCTTTGGTCAGAGTCCTAACTACGACTGTCGCGGGTTAAATTCTTGAAATGTCAACTGTTATATAAACAGCGGGTTCAACGACACGGCGTGGCGGTGCAGACGGTGGCGGTCGTGACTCACAGCGGCCGACATGGTTCGCAATTTGCCTACTAAACGTTGCTGTTAAAGGCGTTATTAGCGTGAACAGTGACTGTGACTGTGACGCAGCTGCACCCTAGAGCTGCTACCTTGAACCAGTTGTGCACCCATTCTATACGGTGACACCGCGCACAGAGACTCTTACACTTTTATATTCTCAACATACATATGTATTACATTCTGTTTCGAATTAAAGGGGAGGAGGGCAAATTGCTCGTAAAACAATGATAGTGGAGGCCAAAGGTTTCAGAATGGCGAGTAAGTATTGGAGGTTGCAGCGCTTAGGCACAAGATAACCCGACGGCCTGGTATAATTTATGGGTATACACTGGATTAGAGCACCAGGTACCAAACTGTCTAGGGATCTTCTTGCCTGCAGCCTACCTGAGGCCAGCATGATAATGAAGTTTTAATTTAGTAATCTTGCCTTAGGAGTGCATCAACTCCTCGCACGGTATTCGCGTTCGCCACTCACGAAGTTAAGTATGTTATCTCAGGTCCTACTGTCACCATTATAACCATGATGACGTCTGATTCGGTTCTCAAGCGTAGGAAACAGTCTGGCATATTCAAAATTGTTAGAAGGATTATTGAATTAAAGTTTAAAATATTTTTTTTAAGTTGACGCTAATTACATAACGTTAAAAGTTTTAATTTATTTCAAGGGTAATGAGTTTAGATTATTACTCGAAAATTTACGAGCGAGTAACCATGGCTTTATTTTATTTTCTTATTTGTCTATAGACGCGAGCGAAGCTGGGGCGGGTTGCTAGTATATCATATTTATATGTATTGTACAAAAATACATAGGATGTTTTTAAGAAGCTGTAGCTTATCGCTTCCACACTCTAATGTTCCACGTTAGATGGCGTGACGAACTCTTATAACGTCCAGTTTAGAAAGGTATTCAGTACCTACAGTAGCAGTAATCAGCAAGATGCCAAGGACAACAAAGGGCTCAAGTAATGAAGTCAAATTACTGATTGCGTAAGCACTACTCTAAAATATGTAACTGAACCAGATTGTTAGTAAACTCTGAATCATAGCTGCTGTGGTTAATGTTTTATCAGGATCAGGTTTTATTTTAGGCATTTTTCGTTGTAGTTGTTGGGACTCAAATATGACAAATGACTTTAAAAAGTTAAATATAACGAAAGTATGTAATTCTAAAAACAAATTTACTTACCCGGAATTCGAACCCGCAACATCTACATTGTATAAACATTGTGCAAAAGTTTCATATAGATCGAAAGTTTTTTTTGTTCATACAGATTCTTTTGCAAAGCTTCTTGGGAACACCCTAGCAAAATTTTATCACAATCTGATCAATGTTTTAATAAGGAAATAGAGAACAAACATAAAAACATTGATTATTATTTATGTAGATGTCAATCAAATGTCATCTGATGTCACGTGTCACTTACCGACAAAGAAATAAAGTGGAAAATGATGATTTGAAATGTAACCCTCAAGTTATGTTTCTCATGGAGCAAACGTTGGGGTTATCTGATGCACGGAGGTCAACACTTGTTATGGCTAATTATATTTTATTGTGCTCAAGATAAATTGGGAGTTCTGTATTTGTTCTCGGAATTGCGATAACCGTAATTATAAACAAGGGATATATTTATCTGAGAGTTTATAAGACGAATGATGTCAGTTTATATTAAAATATTTATTATATTTAGGTCGTTGTAAGTTAATTGTTAGGCAACTAGCTAAATAATAAATAATTTTCGGTTATGAAATAATATCATCTACTAGCGACCCACCCTTGCTTCGGGTAGTTCTCCATAAAAAAATCCTTTTTTAGCTCTTCTGCGTAATAACATAAATCTCTGTGGAAATTTTCAAGTCTGTGGGCTTGTTTGTGGAATCTTTGAACGTAATTTGAATCACAATATAATGGAACTTAGCATTTTTTATGAGTAGAAGTAATTAGATGGCACTGAAGCTGAAACCAGTAATGATACTATATGAACTAAGTAGATTCCTAGAAATCCACGATGCTCCTGATGATATCTTCAAAATAGCTAAGGAATTAATCTAAAGAAATAACAGTATCAAATTACCATAACCAGGTAGGTGGTAAGTACTAGGAGATCATAACTACTTAGAGTGTATTGATACTAAAATGGTATGCAATTCGCTGTTGTACCGGCGACGTGGGAGTCGGCGGGCGCCGTCTGGTTCGTGAGGCATTTGGTGAACCACCGCGCGGTACCAGGGCCACGTGGGCGCATTCCCTAGCTTAAGTATAGAGTTCGAATTACATCTGGCTAGACAAATGCCAGTGTATTAGTGGGCCCTTGTGGCATATTGTGAATTAATATCTTAACTTCGTGAGATTGATTTGTATGATTGTATAAGCTATGTCCATATTCTGTTATTGTTTGAACGCTTTTGAGACATTACTATTGTTAAGATACTTTTAAAGGTGGATGTTTTCACTTCTTTAGTATCGATAGATGATATTTGATAGAAATCTAGGTTCGTGTGAACAACATGCTCGACATGGAACTGCGTCAGTATGTTGCTTATTTGAATTTGAAACTTTTTTCATTTATTTGTCTTGTATTCGATTTTGTATTTTATTGTTAAGATAGAAGGACTTATAATTTATTTTTGAACTATTGTCGCTCCTTCCCACCAGTTTTGTGTTGTAGCTTCTGTCGGCAGTTCTAATGACTGCCTGTGTTTTTTCAATTTACTTACTGTTTATTATACTTATTTTAGTGCGGGGAGGATGGAAAATGGGGAATAAGAAAAAATGCAGAAGTTGAGGAACTTGTGGGCAAGTCGAACATCATTAGAAAGATAAAAGCACACAGAATCAGCTTGCTCGGCCACTTGGAAAGAACGGATGACTAACGGAACGTGAAGTTTGGCAGCGATCGGATCAACATTATTAGTGCCACCCGAGCAAAGTCAGGGCAGGTTACTAGTTAGGCGTGATTTTATGACCATATTAGATATCCTTAATAAGCTTGGAAAGCTTCCTAAAACAGAAGTATATTTGGAGGCAAAGCTGCTAACTTCATGTTAATCCTATAATACCTTCAACTAAACGCACGAGAGGCATTCAATTCAAAAATAACTATTGGCCAGTTATTATATTTGTCATTTCTCCATCTTATTTATTAAAATAAACCCACGTACACAAAAACATAAATTTAGATAAATTGTACTTAAAATTATAAAGCGTCGTCACACGACACCTCTGCAGTCGCGGCTACGATACAAGCGGCCCTAAAATCTTCGGACACAATTTTAAATTGAATTATTTAACGACGGGCGCGCCGGACACGCAGCCATTTAAGTTATTTGTAAAATAATTTCCTTGATAAATAACAGGGATGTTTAGACTTGAAGATCAATGTAATTATTGTTCTTACAACTATTTGACAAAAAGTATCCGAACACGCAGGTCTGACTTTACCTTTTCTTTCAGTGATAAAAATCACGCATCCGATATTTTTTTCATTTTATGATATAATTTTGAGATTCAATTTTTCAAATGTGTGGATTTCTAATAAGTTAAACACTTTGTTCACCAGGGCAAAGGATTCGATGAGGGTACTTTTGGGTTGAATATTTTGTTGGGATAAGCACTATAACATTCTTTTTAAAGTCCACTCTTAAAAACACAACTTAATATCCAAATTCAACTATTGCTTAGCGTTTTTATTCGAGATCTTACTTATTCCATAGTTGTCGGTGCTTCGTATGATGTGGCCTGTAAATGACGGACGATGTTAGACTCTTACATATTATAGTCACGTGGAAACGTCGTGGTCGTCTCGTGAGGTGTCAAGAGTTTCTATAACATGTGCTCAGCGGGAGACATCGCGAGGTATTCGTACGTGGAGATAGTAATCGATACCGTGCTAGTGTGCGCTTTCACGAATATTTACGAGTTGACGGCTGCTAGATATGATAATCTGTTGTTTTTATTTTATCTGTAGGCCGCGCTGCCTACGCAGTGGCGTCTCTTCGCCATTTACCCTTTCCCGCCTTATAGATGTCAATGGCGTGCCGTTCCGTTTTATTGTTTTTATAAATTGTTTTATTTGCGATGTACGTCGGTGTTAAACAGCCTTTATTGTTGTTTGTGTGTTTACGTTTCGAAGATCTTACGTCGTTTATCTAAATCGGGAAAGTCAATGATACGTACAGATATAGTTATAGTTAATAACACAGACATATTATATTTATGATATATTAATAAAACATAACATAAATTGCCCTCATTGCGGGGCTTATCTCACGTTCACAGGAGCACATGTCCTGGCATAGACAACAGACTAGGTACACTAATCAAAGCGCCTAGTAGTCACTAACGTACCTAAATTTGCTAACCAGGATTTTCCAGGATTAAGAATCAATGTATTGTGATTATTTTGTGTAGTGATGAGGTTTTGTCTGTAGTGTCGATCTTAGATCTTGTTTCTTGCTTTTAGATTTTTAAGAACCCAATTTATTTCAAATACATTACAATTAAATACTATTTGCACAACCACAACTAGCCCGTTTACTACTAGGCTGTATTATTAAATGCTGCGACCGCTAAACTAAAGCAATCATTTGAAGCTGTCAATATCACCCTATATACGACTATACTTAAGTGTGCGGTAAGTTACCATTAACGAAAAGACCCGTCCCTTTCATTAACGTTAACTTCCCCTGTAATTAGTTAAGGATTTGAAGCAAATGTTTACGTGTTTATTTGTTTCTAATTACTCAGGTAATGAAAACCTTTACGGCCGTAAGTAACGCATAAATATTACACGTGTCGCCCTCTAGAGTGCCTTTTAGTAGTCTTTCATTGCATATATTTAATTCGTCTTCATCTTAATTTAGTAATTGTCATACAAGTAGAGGATTTAATACAATTAGCCTCATGTATCGAATATCAAATGTTCGCACTACTTAGTTCTATTACGGGGAGTTAACCGTGGTAGAGCCCGCGACAACAACATCTCTTGAAGCAACGGGCCGGCTGGACAGGAGAAATATCACGACCTCAGAGAAACGTGGCTTTAACTGGAATTCTATATTTTGACTGATGAGGGAGGAGTCGGAGGCTCAATTTCAGTTCTTGATTGGAGGTGTAAGACATGGATAGGAAAAATCCTTTTTCCTGACTACTGTCTGTCTTCCCCTCCTCTGTCCATTAAAAGTAGGCAACGGATCTGCGATTCATTTGCTCGTTGCGGATATCTATGAGTATCAGTTACTTAAAATCGGGTGACATGATTGCTCGTTTGCCACCTTCTTACATTAAAAAGTGTATTTATGAGTAATGTTGATTTCTTTGTGATGTTTTCCGATTTTCCTAGCATGTATCATGATTTAAAAAATATACGCTCACGCTTATAGCCCAGAAGGGTAGGTAGGGCGCGCTGTAAGCTGTGAAAGGATCTTCACCTTGCTTTATGAGACCGCTCTCAGGCGCTTGGCTAAGTTCACAATTAAACGTGAATAAATAATTAATGTGGACCCGGAAAGGGCTTGTTTTATTCAGTTTTGTCTGTGTATATTTCTTTATTAGAATTAGCTTCAGCTTCACGTTCAAAACTGGAGGGAGACGGTTCAGGATCTCTTATTGTCGGAGGCCAAACACACTTTGGATCACAGCACCACTCTAGTTAGTAAAAAACTGGGTGTCATTTAAGTTATCGTTAATACGATCTTTCATTCCGTCATTTTCTTCTATTCTCAAAGCTTCTTCATCGTAATTAATTCGTTAATTAATACTTGTTGAACAATACACAGGTATGGAATACACGAGATCCAGATTTATTCCTAATATGGAACTCTTAGCGGCTAGACAATTCACCATTTTGATATTATTACTACCGATCGGACTCAATTTTGGAAAACAGGGAGATACAAAATTTGATAACGCGAGAAGCGTTTGTAAGTCAAAGACTTGTGGAATATATTTAATGTCTATGTGCCTGCACCTCGCAGGTATACTAACAACCCTCTTGACGAACGTACTGCGCAGTGACGAGCCAGTATGAAGCATTAATCACCGATTCCCTTTGTGACGCAAATGAGACTAATTAGGACCGACTTCAAAACTGCGCCGGATCTCGAAAGGGTTCAATGGGAGCTGGATTAGCATGAATACAGCTCGCAGCTCGTCTGCAGCGATGGCAGCGCCCTCCTGCGCTAATAAGATCACAACCATGCGTATCATTTGGTTTGGTAACGCGCACAAGGCTTTTGATACGATTTGGGAACTTAAAAACGATTGAATTTGTTTAATAAATAGGTACTCATTAGAAATTAGAAAAGAAGGCAAACAAAAACACTATCTTCAGTTCAGTTTAAAAAAAAAATATCTGTGTCAAGTGGTAGCTTTCTATAACCTTCACAGCTGAAGGACTGTGACAAGATATCTAGTGGTCGCCTTTACGAAATCGTGTAAGAATTGGGATATTCCTTGCGGCCATGATGGACATGACTTAGTGGAAGACAGTCTTTGAGTACGACCTTTATTGTATTCATTTGAGGTGTTACTTAAACAGCACTATGGCATTTGTATATGGGCAAAATAGTTTTTAATGATATCAATGAAGACCTCGTCTACGAGTAATAATAACTCGGTTTAAAGTTCTCTACGCACGTGAATATATATGTTAAACGATTTGAGATATATAGAAACAAACAGTTAATTGGCCAGTCAAAATGTTAGGTACTTTTTATTTATACATTGTGATTAGCTACGTACGTAATGTAAAAGATTTGAACGAGTGCCCTCTTTGCGGGAGGAGAAAAACTGCTGGCAACATTGTACGGTACGTGTAAATTTTCCCATCCGTGCTTGTTTAAAAATAAACAACAGACAAATAATTTTTTACTATCATCAATCCTTAAATACATTTTTGTACCCATCAACTATCATACGATCATAAAAACCTTAATAACATGCGATGTATTTTAATATCACAATTGCAGCTATGTTGCATACACCCCTCCAGATGGAGCACACGAGACCCATAAGTGAAGCCACCTTAAGTCGCCAATTGGGTTTCTTAACTTCACAATATCCATCTCAGTCATTTGTTCGCCGCCTCACGAATACAAAATCTCCGTGTTGAAAAACAAATGACGGTTTGTACTCTATGAGATCGTGTACAAACTATACCTCAAAGTGAGATAAGTGTACGAACCTCACATGCGCGGACAAATCGAGATTCACTTTTAAATGTTGAATTTGTATGGAACGCGGCATCTAGAGGTAATATAAATCTATGCCCATTTGTTTATTTTCGGGTCTTTTATGTAGTAACTGTGATGTATTGACAGAGTATTCTATTCCATGTAGACGAGCACTAAAAAGCTTTTTTCAAAATTCATCCCCTGAAGGACTATAGTAGGGGATGAAAGTTTGTATACGAGAAACAAACGTACGATGACGAACGGGTCGCTAGTATGTAATTTATTATATAAATATTCAAAACGATATTATTGATTGGTAAGCGTTTACAATTCGTTTTGTTCTTATTTTTTGTTGCATTGATTTTACCGTACAGATCAGTTTTTTGTTAAGTATTTGCCAACAGTTTCGTGACTGCTAACAAGATGAGGTAAGCAGCAAAAAATATTGACATTCAAATGATTATAAATGGGACAAACGAAACATTGAGGCCAAATGATTTGATCATTGGAGACTATACCTACAATGTAAAGTAATCTTGCTGATAGAATTTTGTAATCTTTGTTTATTCAGATGTTTCTACAAATAAGTGAATATAAAATAATAATAGAAGGTACTGTAAATGTGTAATCAAATTACGAGTACTGTTTCAAGCTATGAAGCGTATGAAGTTGTTGTTTGGTAGATGAACACTAAGACACTATCACCGCATCTATATTATATAAAGCCTCAAGCCAATAAACATGGTATATACATACGCCTTCACGAACTTTTGTGACACATCATTCATGCGCTTCGTGTACTCACTGAGCAAACACTATGACTAAATCATATTTTGACATAGTTATTAGGTTTTGAGTTTCGGTCGTATGTATTCCGTCCTGTATCTTTTTTACCTTATTTAATAAACATCCGTCAACTCCGGCAGAGCGAACACATTCAAAGCTCAAACGAGTAATTTATGCTGACGTAATATAAAATGATTTGCATAATTACATTCTTGACATATAATCTGCGTTAGTAAATAACGTCCCAGTATACATAATAAGCCTTAATAAGTGTTGACTAGCTTTAGTCTACGGCTTTTGTGTAGAGACAGTTAGATTTGAACTATCTGTATATATTTTATTTAACCTGGTATAATGATTCGTTGTTGTGCGCAGGAGTTAAAAATGACTAAATGTAGTCAAAGTAGTTCAATCCAAACTCTACTAAGGTTGACCACAGATCATCTCTTTTAACTTTATCATAGGCCTTTTCTAAATCTACGAAGGCGCAGAAAATTTTAACTCACACAAAAAAATTAATCAAAATCGGTCCAGCCGTCTAGGAGGAGTTCAGTGTCACACGCACATATTTATACTAGATTGGTTAAAGAAAAGGAAATGGAGATATCAAACTGTAACCCTGTTTAGCCCCAAAGCACGCCTCCCGTTACAAGATTGTGTGATCGTTGTAGTACCCAGTAGTAACATAATATTCCGCTCATAACTCGAGTCGTGCCTTGAATTATAATGACAATATTTAGGAACATTGTTTACAAGCTTAGAAATGCATTTCAAAGTTGTTTATGACAATTAAAATGTTTGAAATATTTTTAAATGTTATATAACAGCTTTGTAATATCATAAGCAGCAGGTCGCCTGTTATATAAGTGATCACCGCCGCCCAGGAACATCTCTAACACCACAGGAACTGCGGACGAGTCACCGGCCTTTAAGGAAGGGGTACGCTCGCTTCTTGAAGGATCCTAAGTTTTATTGGTTTGGAAATGCCGCTGGCGACAGATCATTCCGCAACGCGGTTGTGCGAAGTGGGAAAATTCGCTAAAACCTCACTGTAGGAACGCCAACCATAAAGATGTGGAAGGTAGTTAGAGCTCTGTCGTGTTGATCGATTACCTGTCACACAAATTAAGACAGAGTAGATTGTCGTTTATTCCAAATTTTCGATGTTAGGTTTCTAGAACTATCGAATATTATTAATTTAAACATACAGACAAACTTGATAATTGACATATACGTAATGCAATAGCTACAATGAAGAAGAAATAGTAATTTGAGAAGGTTAGTCATCGATCAATCTGTGGCGGACACGGGACGTGCGGCAATAACATGAGCAACTTTAATTGAAAACTCTTAGAATGTTGGTCACATCGCGCGGCCTCGTTTGCATAATACGGCTTACCGCGACATCCGTTACACATAATTTGCGAACAATTCCGAACAGAATCTCTCGATCGGACTACTGATGAGGGAAAGTTGAACGATGTACATTGTGTCGCGGCTGATCGCGCACCTAAGGATATATTCGTGAGTTGCATAGAGGACTTGATTTGAATTGGAGGAATCGTCGGTCCTGGAGGACTAATCCTAGTTATTTCCCTTTCCTATCCTGTTGTAACATAAAAAGGGGAAGAGGATTTGACCGGGGAGGGGATGGATAGGAAAAGGATATCCTTGGTTTTTTATTTTCTCCTCTGTCTACTAAATGTTGGCATCGCTTTAGCAAATCCGGCAAAGAACACGGTCCGACGTCCACCGAAAAAGACTGAAAAACGCTCTAATATTTCTTTCACCTCCAGATACGTACATTATCAGGACAGTAGCATAGGCTATATTTTTATCATTACCGTGCTTTATGTAAATTAACTCGGACTCGGCCGGGCACGAACAGGTAATACCATCCTAACGCTGGAGCGACTGACGACTACGTGATTCGAGTTGGTTAAAAATTGCGCCAGACCACACACACACTTTGCACTGAGGCAAAGACAGTGATTACCAATAACAATACAAATTTGTGAGTTTAATGACCAACAGTTGCTTATACCGCCGAGGACAGACCGTTCCACAGCGCGGTTGACTCCCCGATAGAAATTGCGTCTTTGATGTGTTCACTTTTATAAGAAGGCGTAAATAACGTCTAATAGTCCATGTACATATAAAATAAAGATTCTTGGAAAATAGTTTCTCTTTAAAGTAGATATGGTCGTTGACCTTTGTTTTCTTAAATTCGTAATTTCAATTACAAATAACTCATCTGTCACTAAGGATTAAACTTTGATCGTCCCGGGTACTAGGATACCATATCTTAGGGAGCATATAAAAAAGTAATTTTATAGTAAAATAGATGGCGCTGCTGCGTCCTGATAATAAGTCTAAGATGTTGGTAAAAGACGACATAAATCATAGTTAAATTGCTTCAACTTCTACATGAAAATAATAAAATTCCCTCGACTCTAATAAATTTATCGACGCCATCCATTAGCGTTGAAACAGTTCCAGCTAATTTGCCTCAAATTACTTCCGGAAATTATTTATTGAATTCATGATTTTACCGACAGTATAAGTCGATTTGTAAAAACAAATGACTTACATCAACACGCCTCGTCTCAACTAGTGGGGCTGGATTACACCGGCCGATATGACAGACTTCATGAATTATTCAAAATCTGTATCTTGTGCATAGCTTACTGAAACCTGCCATGTACGATTCCGTTTTAAAAACGATCCCGTAACTGTAATCGTTAATGCGAACGAAATAAAGGCTAGATTGGCGTGTATGTACGTCTGTGGTGCTACACGCTGGTGTATCTGACATTTTATCCTTGTAGTTTAATTTATTAACGGGTCTGTACGTGTTCGGGATGCGAATTCGTTATTTTTGCCGATTGAAGACTTATTAGCATGGCAACACGAAACTCATATATTGCCAACTTTTACGCGCATACATATCGTCACTCCGTTCTTACAGAAGAGGTGAGCTGAATCTTAAAAGAGGGTTATTTTAAAATATATATTATATATAAGGTTTATTTGATAAAAAAATTACAAAAAAATCCGTAAACCAATTGAAAATAAAATTAACAATATTCACACTCGAGTTCCCTAGGTGGTTAATTAAAGTGAGCGTACGGGTTGAATTGCAATGCGTGATTTGCTGAGCGATGTGGGGAGAAGTGCTCGCATACGCAGCATTAGGCATGTGGTTTATGTAAAGCGTCGTGTGGCTGCACTAAGCGGGGTAACGGGCGGGACGAGCGGCGCGCCGGCGATCGCTTCTCCGCCGATTGTCGTTTTTTCGTACCAACGTTCGTTTCTAGGTTTTATTGGTTCAAACTTTTATTTAGCGTATCTACCGCATGTTTTATTATATTTCTTTTCCTCAAATTTTAATATTTAATTTAAAGAAAACTAGAGTTATTTTTATTCGACGCAAACTTTAAAGCCTAAACAACGTCTCGAACATAATACCAATTCTGCGAGGCCAAGGCTGCGTGCATTTATAAAACTGACTTATAGAATTTACATAATGCGACTACACCGAGAACTATAAAATATTGTCTACTTCAACAAACTTCGAGGCTAGTAATATGTATCGAATTGGCAGAAGTATCACACGCTGAATGTTCTGGCCGCTGCAGGCGGTAGCTATTACGTCTCCAGCTGACCGCGTTCAGTACGGGGAGAGGTACGATCACTGCTTACTCAATTTTTCCTCCTCAACAGCCGCAGCTCATAATAAATCGCGGAACATTTCCCAGCGCGATGCTCGAGGGTTGCCGGTACAGACTACCTATGCGACAGAGAGGATCGGCAATACAACGCCAATTGCCTATATAACAGGCGTGAAATAAAAGTATTTTAGGTTACTGCGTTTTCGATCCTCTTTCCCTTTCCTGATTTGTATGTATGAATAAGTTAAACGTTGATCAATATGACGAAATTAAAATTTAATTACCGACCTCTGTCGCTATCTAGTCTGTACGCGTACGTAACAAATTGTAGCGACACCGTAATGCGCCTGATGATAATTTATACTATAATTAAACCGGCTACCGGCTGGCGGAGACGTACCGCCCCCACGCCCGCGCCACCCAGCACCCAGCAGGAGCAGTTTGCTGGACGCCGCCTCATACCTGCTGCATGTAATTCGCGATATATGCTGATCAACTTGTCAATGGATACAAAACATTAAACAGAATGTGACCATTACTAATACTGAAGTTTCTATAACACGTGCTGACCAGCCCCCGGTATTTCATTTGCTGGACAAATACAGAGCAATAGGAGTCGACTGTCCTCGCTCACTCCTTGACTCCCCGCGACGAGAGCCAATTGTACAAGCCTCCGATAATTCACAAATGATAATCCATCTTGATGTATTACTTTGATACATTATTATCAAGTTTTGTTAAATATATTTTCTTTCAATTACTAATAACAGTTTTTTTCAATCTTTTCATTCAGTTAGTCAATACTGTTAAGTTGATGGAGCTGTGTAGGAAATGCTGCGTAGGAAATGTTGTAAGATGTTACTAAGAGATGAAATAAATTTAAGAAAAAGAAAATGAGAGTTTGAAAAGAAAGAAATTATGATCAAAATGACATTATTGCCCGGCTGGGAAGAGTTGACGATAGTAACCAATAATATAGCATACTAGTTTTGTATATTACTTCGGATGTTGTTACTTCAGCACAGTATTAGCATCTATCTAAATAAAGAATAAATTGAAGAAAGGAAACAAGAACCGTTCGATGATAAGCAAAAACCAAAAAGAAAGTCGAGCGTGACATTACTGCTCAATAGCAATTCATCAAATATTTGCTGTTATATTGAGAAACACGTTGTGTTCTACGAGTTGTAATTGCGGGCCACTGGCGCGAGCTGCCAGATGCCACTGCCACCGACTGCCACCGTCTACCACCGTCTACCACACCGGCTGCCCGCGCTGAACAAACAGCATGTTACAGCGAGCACGCGATCCTGCGCGCTCGCCGCCAATCGATTCCCAACGTGTTTGCTTCCAACTGTTCACTAAATAGGGTTGTCGATGACACATTCCTAGTACATTAATAGTTAAAACGATAACTATGTTAATTATTAGATTTATTTTATTTATAAAAAAAACCAGAAAGGTGTATTATTATTCCGGTTAGTACGGAGTTCTTTTCGCCGTATCCTTTACTGTTTAAATACCCTGTACTAAGACCCTGAAACTTTCCCCCTCCTCTCTCACCCTCTCCCGACTCGCCCACTTCCCCCACTTACCAACTCCTCATTTTACCCACTCACCCACTCCCACTCATCCAACACCCACCTACTCCCCCACAAGAATTGAGATTAGTATATTAACATCAATTTTTTTAATTGAATCATAAAAAAATCATAAAACAATCTGAAATAAATTAGTGTAACCGAATCGAAATTAGTTGTATTAAAGAAGTTTGTTTGTGTACGTTGTTCTTAACTGACCATATTAATATCGAATGAGATGTGAGATCGCGAGCCTCCCTCAAGTCCTTCGTTTATAAATGTACAGTACGTCCAGTAAAGCATGTAGCAGCCCTAACGTAGAGCTAAACTGCAGCGCACACAAAATGTTTCTAATTATAAGCGCGCGGCCACATTAGCGTGGATTAGAATTCGCACCTAATACTACTACAGGAATCGTGAGTTGTGAGAACTTGGAGAGACTGGAGCTAATTCTATAGGTGGTTTGATATCTCGATATATATTTTTTAACGTAACTCTGTGTCACGATGTTCATATACTTGAATATTTACTCAAGCATAAGTCTTCAGAGGTTCCACATATTGCACAATATATTCAATAGTATTATCTTATGTTTACTGATTTTGTAAAAAGCTAGGTATTATTTTTGGATAGGATGTTAACAGCGTCTTCTTAACTTTTGAAGGCAAACGTCTAATAACTGTGTTTATTTAAGCTGGGGTTACATTCACAGCTTCCTGTTTGTATTAATGGTGATTAAGCCGATATAACGTAATGATAGTTAGACTAATGGGTGGACGACACTACCTCCAGTGTGTCACAACCTTAAGTGGTTAGACTAAACATTATAAAAACGCGCAAGCGTCCATTCCGTGTTCCTAATAATAGGGCACATATTTGTTTAATCAGTTGCGACCGAGCGCAAACACAGCGAGGTGACGCGGACGGACAAACAGACGGGTTTGTTCGCCGCATACTTACACATAGATGACAATGTTACTTTTAGGCAAAAAAAATGAAACCCATACTGACGTCACTATAACTGGGAGGTCTGTCTTTAAATCTTAAACCCTTATTATTTTACTTGCCAAAGTCTGGCTGGTTTTTGTGTTAAAGAAATCCTGTGGCAAATTTAAAGATAGTATGAAATTTTCATTAACTGTCTGATTCTGTAAATTCGTGAATGTTCAATTTATTCACTTCGAAATGCTATCATATCAGTATTTATTTATATTTAACGTACTCGAACGACTTGCCACTTCTAAAAATTATGTTTTCCAACCAATTTTTTTGATTGAAATAGCTTCACAAATATGAAGTATGTTTGTGAAGTTACGTGTAAAAAAAATATTTTATTAATTTAATTTAGATTTTGTTGTTCACTTTAAATATTTTAAACTTTAGGTATTTAAATGCTATATAGGTTACAAAATTTTTTGATTAATTTTAATTACTTTAAGAGTGGTTGAACCTGCAATAACATCTGTTGCACGAACGGTAAGGCATCTGCAACTCATTAGCTGGTTGGTAGTTCAAATTCTAAATTGAAATTAACGTTGATAGTAACGATATATTTCTTATGCGTCAAAGAGCCCGCGCTCAAAGTCAAAGTGAGGGCCAGAGCCGGAGCGTCATAATTTATAAGTAATATGTGTGGGCCGCATTACGTTGAATTTATCATTGATTCTGTTTTGTGGCGCGGCTAATAATGAGATAACTTATATCCATATCCCCCGCGATCTCTTGTACTGTTCGCTGTAAGTATCGGCTTTCACTATTTTACTGCAGCGGCGCGCCCCAGCACCGCGGCCAGGGCTGTCACTCGTCACTTATACTATCATTCAATAGAAATTACGCAGGTAAAGGAAGATTTGTAACACCTAAATCTAAGTACAATTATAAATACGTTTGTATAACACTGATAATTAATACATAATGCGTAATGACGACTGCGTGGATGGGTACAAGGGTAGATGGAGATCGAAGAAAGTATGGAGGTTAATGCGAAAGATGATAAGTGAAAGGCGTGAATTCAGATATGATGGATGATAGTGGGATATCGAAGACACATTGGTGGGACAAGGACAGGGAGATAATGATGACGTAATGAGGATTGCGTAGTAGACGAAAACGGGAAGCAAATCAAAATTGAGGATTTTGAAAAAGATGTACTTCATAATTTACAACCGACTAATATTTATTGTTTAAATAATTAATTACAACCTTGGATTCACATCTCATTTTTATAATTTAAAAATCACTGGCCAAATTCATTGTCAGCTTCGTTTTTTTTATTGGAGTGCTGGCACTCCATACTTCTAGAAGCGGCTCACTTGACTTAAGGTTAAGAAGTTAAGTTAAGAACTTTAACCTCGTATTAAGTGTTAACCTTCTCGCGAAAAAAGCATCAAGTATATGACACTTAATTTTATTAAGTATTTAGTCACTTATACCAACATTTATTTATTAGTAATTGACTAGATCTAAATAAGCTAATAAAAAGTGGAAATAAAATTTTAGATTCTATCAGATGTTAGGAGCTTTCATTGTGTTTTTGGTATCTTTTAACTATAAAATGATTACAAAATTGATTTACTTGCAACGTCAAATGCGTTAATTTTTTATTCACTTATCTAAAAATTAAAAACAAATCTTGAATCAAACTAATAATCTGTGTTCGACAACCCTCAAAGCTGCGCGAGCGCGTAAAACGTGGCCACACGTTTAATATCCGATTTAAAAGCTATAAATATAGGGTAATTTACAATCGACAAATATAATACGAATTTAAATTATGCTATGAATTATTTACGACTAGCCTAGCCCGCGGGTTCGGTTACACGGATGGAATAAATATTCAATCAAATATAGCTTATAGCGTTGTGGTCCATTGAAAAATCATTATATGAAGCTAAACCAACTACCAAGTTCTCACGGTCACCGCACCTTCCGATATCAAGTCAATGGCAATGACAGAATTCCCTGGTGCTGTAATGGTGTTCTGGTCTTTACCCGGCCAAGCTGTCAATGTCATGTTGACAAAAATTGCTGTCAATGTCATTTTGACGAAAATTGCTGTCAATGTCATTTTGACGAAAATTGCTGTCAAAATCGAGATTGCAAAGTAACCTTACAAATGTTACAATACAAAAGCATACATTTCGTTCTCAATTAGACAATCAGTATGAAACATAAGAATTTATTTTTATTTATTACGTACCCTATCTAATTTTTATCTTTTATTTCTGTATTTGTCCTTAAATAAATAAATAAAAGATGCTCACTAAAGCTTGCAAATTAACCACTTTTCCAGTACAGTAAAACAAAAACAAAAAAATCTATGATAATAAGATAAATAGAAAAGATTTATTTGTTTGTTTGTTCTGGATTAACTCAAAAACTACTGAACTGATTTTAAGCATTCTTTGACCTATATAGGCTCTTAAATCAGCGTGTAATTTAGGTTATATTTTATTCAATTATTTATCTATCTGCACGAACGAAGCTGGGACGAGTTGCTAGTTTTGTATATTTAAGACGTAAGACGTCATGGCGCCTTTATAATCTATGCAATTAAGATATTTTATGACGTTATTAAAGCGGGAGTGCGCTTGCGTCAACAATATATGAACAAGATGCTCGAGCAACGGCAAGACACACGTGTCCGCTTATTGCATGTTTATAGCGTAAAAAGATAAATGTAAGGAAACAACATTTTTATAGCGTTATTACACTTATATGAATTTTAGAGGATGATGTAAGTGACTTTAACAAATAAACGCTGGTAATGATCCGACTTGACGAGTTATTATATCTTGTAGGTACTTAATGAATTAAATTTATTTACTTTTTAATGATATTCAATAGATGGCACTGTATTGGTGGACAACCTCATAGCTTACGATTGCATTTTGTTCTGCCGCTGCCATTTGGAAAAAAAAATGTTTGTAAAGGGTAAACTGGATGTCGAGTGACCACCGCTGCCCATAGACATTCACAACTCTTAGGTGCGTCGCAGATGCATTGCCATCTATGCAAGGGAGGGATCCAGATCAGAAAATAAATTGAAGGGAGGGATGAATTAAGACAACGACATTACTAAGCCGATTTTAAGTAATTCTTTTATCATTAGACGGTTACATCCGTATACCATATGCTCTATGTCTCTTTTCAACCCATAGTCATTCACTGTGGATAGTACGCCTTCTCCAATGGCACCATATCCTACTTGGTAAATATCCTAAGTAGTTATTCAACTAATGAATGTTAAAATAGTAAGAGCTATTGACCTTAGTGGTACGAAATGAGAACTTAAAAGCTGATGATACGAAAACAAACTTGTAAAAAAACATTGTAACAGTTCACTTGTATAACCGGTTGGTTTTTATTGCTTATATAAAGGTAATTCGATAAATGATACATTAATATTTGAAGGCGACAAAGTTCCCATTCGATTGGTAGACTCCGGCAAGCCGTTGGAATTTATAACAGATTTATGAGCATCGCAATCAATATGCGATAGTCGTAGACAACGACGTGGCAACACTAACGCAGCTAACAATCTGTTATTTATGAATTATTTCGAGGACTTGTGTCAATAAAAAAATTGACACGTGTAGTTCAGATCATTAAGATGTTTTAACGCATTTTATTATCTATTATAGACATTATAAATACGTAACTCGACTGTTGGATTGCTTAACCTATTATTTGATGTCGTGTGTGAACTTTATTTTAAATTTCAATGTAGAAATATTCCTTTATTACAGCTAAAATAATAATATTAAAAAAATAATGACAGCGTTAGAATGTTCTCGAAACATTTTAAAGCTAAAAATTTTATAGAGCAATAAAAAAAGTGAACATTGCGGTGGCGTCTCCGCTCCGACCGTTTTCAATTTCGAAACGAAGCGTATAAATTCAAATTTGGCGCGACGGCCGCCATAATGCAAACTATACTTTTTTTTTTTCATAAAAAAGAAAGGAGATTGCTTAAGCGTTCCGTTCCGAGTGACCGCCGGCTGTCATTCATTTTTTATGAAGTACTTTCAGACATTATAAAATGGCCTCGTCTAAGTTCTTTATGTACTAGTTATCTCTGCTTACTATAAAATAAATCCGTTTAAAAAATTTTCGCCCTGTTTCACCTACTTTTCTTGAGAATGATACGTTTTTAGCGATTTAGGTAATCTAAAATATTTTTTTATTTAGGTCCCGGATGCAAACCCAGGGAGGCGCTTGACTTTGTGTAATTTATTTCATCACCACTGCTCCAAAACCACCTATCCTAGAACCACCAAATTCGAACACATGTGACATCCTTGTAATAAAACTAATTATACCTCGTTTGCTTATCGTTTTTTGATTCCGAACGTTTCGAGTACTTTACAGCGCTCATGGTCACGGAGGGGGACTGTAAACTATGAGCGCTGTAAAGTACTCGAAACGATCGCAACCAAAAAACGATAAATACACACGGTTAAATCCGTAAAATTAGTTTTATTGCAATGTGTTGTATTTGCGTAAATATAAGAAATTATTATATGGGACATCCACCAACCCGCACTGGGCCAGCGTGGTGGATTACGGTTCCTCCCTCTCCCGGAGAGGTGGCCTGTGTCCCTGCAGTGGGGGAACATACTAAAAAATCATAAACTTGACTAATGTCACCAAAAGAGAATAGCCAATAAATTTCTTATCAAATATCAGATTGTGATGTGCTACGTTATTTGCTGTCCACATTTCTATTAGGTTGTCACAGAATAAAGGACTTATGAACAATTTACTGGCATGAGAAAGCTACCCAGTTACCGCAGCGGAGGTCCGCCCAACAAAGCGACTGTTGACTTAGGGGCCTGCCGACCACCTACGTGCGCTGTCAAACTCAAATAATGACATTATGAGGGTGCCACAAACTGTAATTGATAAATAATCTGTGAGATTACGATACAAGAAATGTAGAAAAGGTACAGAATAATTTTAGGAATTGATTCGGAAAACGGATTTAATTATTTACAAATGTAGCTTGAGATCGGTAATAGTTTTTCATACTGACCTCGAAATATATATTAAAGATGTGGTGATTAAAGAAATTAAAATTATTATTTCGAGTGATCAAAGAGATGTTGGTTAAATTATAAACATTTAGTTAAGTAAATTCCCGTGTTGAAGTCGTTTCGGCCGCGGCGCTAGTGAGATGTAATCGACGAGACATTCGTGAGCTCGCTGCCCTTAATTGGAACGTGAGTAGAACGGAATCCACAGACCTAGTTCGGCACTCGACTTTACTCTCAAAAACCCAACGTATTTAATGTTTATAATAAAGATTACTTGTAAAATATATCATCTATTCTCATAGGCACTCAAATAAGAATGCGCTTATGAAGCTTTCTTATCAGCAAAAGACTGAGTCGTATTGACTTAATACGACTTAACGTCTTTGAAGTTAAAAAATCCTCCCTTAAAGCGTAGGTACTCCTTCCTTAATCCTTTATATAAAGCTCTTCTGATGACGTGGATGTTCATGGGCGGCGCTCTACATTGCGTCACTATTTGTATCTTTATCCTATACAAATACACCTCATCAAATATAGAAGATACAATACAATATTTAAAAAAAAAATACTGTCAAAATTTTAATCGGATTGGTATCGATATTTACGGATTACATTGACCATAGAATATGGTCGACTCTATGGTCTTTTGCCGTTTTCTTTAATAAATATCATACACCTATCTTCCAGCCGTACAAACAGACAGCCAGAAGTAAATACAGAAGCTCGCAAGAAAACATAAAACATTGTAATGCCAAATATCTTAGTCGAAATCTATCGGATTTAAATACGGAGCTGCAGTTGCAAAGGTCGGGGCTCATTAGTGGCTGCGGGCGGCGCCGCGTGGCGTTACTAGTGTCACGACCAGACCCGCTCTCCTCTCATTAGGTGGCGATTGATCGGGAGCATGCGACCACCCCCACTAACTCCTGTTTACTTTTGTGACATAATAACATTTTTTATGTTGATTAAAATGTTTCTTCAAATTAAATTAACAGTTTTTTAATCTATTGTCATTATTTATATATATTAAAAATCTATTGTCTTGTGACTTTTTCTAATGCGATAGCTATGTATGCAACAGTTTACTAGATGTGACAATTATTTGTTATAGAGAACGACAGGTGCGTCCTGTAATTGTATTTGAAAAGTTCAAGTTAAATCGAAGAAGGAGAAATGACAAATGCGGGAATGTGTAAAAATGTCAATGTTTGTAGACAACGACAAAAAAGAGGTATAAGGGAAAAAAAGCGCGTTTCGTGGAACTGTTGGCATGCACGTGAGATATTTGTATTAATAATATTAGGTCTGTTCGTTGCTTTTCCTTGAAACGTAGCTTTTCTAGGAGGGTAGCGTGCCTCGCGAGGAGCGTTGCTGACATATTAATTAATAGAAGGCAATCGACATAATCCACGTTGCTTCTCTCAAAGATATAATCCAAAAATACAATAATCAAGGGGTAGAGTAGATGAAAATAAAAAAAAAATCGAGCAGTGTTGGCCCAGTGTTATAGGCCCAGACTTACGTACTGTAGGTCGCGGGTTAGAACCCAGGCAGGCGCTTTACTTCGTGTAATTTATTCATCACCACTGCTCCAAAAACGATGAAGGAAGACGTGAGGAAACCGGCATGTCTTAGAACCACCAAATTCGAAGACATGTGACCTCCACCAACAGAAGTTTTCACTGTAAAAATTAATTGTCGTTAATTAATAACAAGGACGGTGGCGTGAGGCGCGTGTCGCGCGTATTGATTCGTTCCACCTCGCTCATGAATTCGTCGCGTTGCTTCTGCCCGCGTTATCACTCGTGAGAGGAATACGGACCCGCCAGCTTCGCATTCGACTCCGTGCTATTTGCGTTTTGCCAATAAACATAAATCGTCCGCAGTTTGATTCTTACTGCGACGCGAGTCAGTTTAACATTCTGTGCACGAGAACAATTTATTTTTGAGCGAGCTGTCAATGTTTTTATACGCAAATATTTTCGTGATTAGCTTTAAACGCATTGATGTCTATTACGCCTCTTTATAAAAGAAATATGAAAATCAATGAAGTGTTCCTCCTTGTCGTTCCTTTGCCTTGATTGACTGAAGTAAGAAACAATTCTTCAGACGTTTTGCTAGTATTATTGAATGCTAAATTAATTTGAACCTAGATTACTAACTACTACTGCTAACACAAAAGTTATCGTGAGAAGTACAAACAACATACCTTAACATAGTTAGGGGCAGTTCACTTGAAATTATCTTATTATTTATGTATAAACAAGCTAAGCCCCGCGGTTTCACCCGCCGTGCAATTTAATATAACCGACAAATAATGTCCAACCTAAGTTGAGCTCTATTTAACTAATACATTTGACCGACATTGATCATATAGGTCTGAGATCAACGTACATTGGGTTACAATTACCTCTCCATACAAACTTTCATCTCCTAATGTAGACCCTTTATCAAGGACAGAAAAAAATCCAACAACATCGAACTTACGTTGAAGTTATTACGTGAATAATGTTTCGAAAAAAAAGCCTAAAGTGTGACAATATTAGGTTATACCGAGAAATTGAATTGTCAAAGTGGACAAGGCTTTCACGGGGGTGGCGGAAGCGATTCATCACAATTGGCAGGTAAAATGTTTACTCAAGAAC
>JWHW01043310.1:73238-84742 GCA_000931545.1 Papilio glaucus
TGGAGACAGATCATTCCACAAGGCGGTTGTACGAGTCAGAAAGCTCCGCGACAACCGCGTGGTAGTGGAATGCCAACCAACAAGGTGGTGTGGAAGGAATTTGGGGCTCCCGTATTGTGTGTTAACGACTTGTCCGCTGCTGGTCATAGGTTCTTTTAGAGAGAGACAAATCGGACTTTGTCCATATTGGAATTTCTTATAATCTATATTTTTTTTTGCTTTATAGGGAGCAATAATGTACAACAAATATATTACCTCTTAATTATAAAAATTATTATATTAAGTAACAGTTCCTGGATTGTAATTAAATATTCTTATATCTAATATTAAGTGATCGGTGGGTGTGATGTGAAATGGAAACCTGTCCGAAAGACATTATGGGCTCTATTCGAATGGTATTAAGGCATAAGTTAGTATGATACCTGTACAATTTGCGTGTAATTATGTGAAGGAACATATGGAAGTCTATATTTTATACTCGCGCTAAGTACCCACTCATTTGATACAAATACACGATATGAGAAATGCAAGATTGTAATTTTTAATTAATACGTTAATATCGTATATCATAATATTTTCATCGGAAGTTGATGTTTTAACCTAGGATTATTTTGGCAGGTCTTTCCCTGGTACCTATCAGACTACTGATGAGAGTTGTGTGAATATCAGGAGTGGTAGACCAACAAAGTGGGTTCATTTTTGCACGACCTTGTCGATTCCAGCGAGGTAGTCCCTCATAAAAAACAGGTGTGCTGTTTCTTCACCTACACTTTACTACTGCGTATCGTAAACCTTAAGCTCGATTTGTACGTTCGTATAGAGTTGGTATGTTAAAAGGATGAATGAAGAGAGTATAACGAAACAAATTTATGTAGCAAAAGTGAGTGGCAGTGTTGGTAGGGGACGCCCTAGGAGAACTTATATCGATCAGATTAGTGGCTTACTAAAAAAGGGCGATATAAGGAGCACCCATAACCGACGAGCATGTATGCGTAGATGTATGAATGTAGAAGAAGCGAGAGAGGTGTGCCAGGATCCAAATGGAAATCCATGATCTACCTCTGGGTTACGGACGTGAGCACATATTTATATTTATATTTATAAAGTTGACCTCTAGATTAGCCAACGGCGTACTACGCAAGGGGTCAACCTAATTGGACAATTTAACTGTGTTGGCCCCAGGTTCGACAGCACATGATGTATTAGTGTACATATCTAACATAATATAATCTAGGTCCTGATCAAATAACAGATAAGGGTATGAATTCCTAACATCATTACATATCAGGTACTCTAAGTAAGATATACATGTATGTAATACATATAAACAAAACCAGCACTGGTTATGTTTCTGGTAAAATTTCGTATAAATTTCTTTACTTTAAAACGGCTTATTAGAGCATCGCTGAGGTAACGCGCTTATAACTCCGCCGCTCGGCTCTTTTCTAACGTTTTGTGTTGAACTCTAAGCGCACAAGGATGTGTGGCAGAGGAGAGAGTTCGGCCGCGGCTCGAGTGCGGCGCTCAGTAATTACAGGTCTGGCCTCGAGAGCGTCATTGCTCATTAATACGGCCTTAATTGAGCCCCCACCTGAGTCTCTGCTAATACACTCGTACGTCGGAAATTTTCTTTCAAGTTTAGATTTTAGAAATTCATACGGGGAATGAAAATGTTCGGGCTCGTAGTTCGTTTTGCCTTTTGTCGATCGCTCGGTTTGAAATCAAAGTTATGGAGTCTTACTTAATTAATATGGACGGACATTCGTTCGTCTTTTGTTAGTTTGTAATATGGCGACCGTGATTTCTAGAGTTTCGTATCTTTACAAGGAAGTTATTTACTTTTAGTGGTGAGGTAGCTAGCCCCTTCCTCGTAATTCACCATCTTGCACCGCTGTAGCACCATGTTAAAGTAAGAGTTGTAAAGCAATAGCGCCATGTTTATTATATTACATAGAAGGATAATTATCTATTAGATACTTCGTGACAAAACGTGTTACCTTGTGATGACCTTGACCTTGTGATGAAAAAAATAATCGAGCTTGAAGATTTCAAATCTTTATGATCGTAGCTAATTTAAACAGAGTGTTGCTTTAGTTTACGTGTGGTGTGAAAGTTTCAGACTGTCCACCGAATTATGTCCTTGTATGAAACAAGATGCGGACAACTAAAACACGGCATCCGCTCGGCGCAGCAGCGCGGGGCCCGCGGACGCCGACCGATGCGGTGTAGATGTTATCTCGGAATCGATGGTCCCCGCGTTGTCACTGCGCGTCTCCTGTTACCTTTGTGCAGCGGTTAGAGTGACGAGCGGTAGCGGGTAATCAACTTTTATAAATTTACTTAGAATGTGTTTATTTGCATATATACGCTTAACTCAATGTCTACCATAGATTTCACGAGTGAACTTAAATTTGGCTACTGGTACAAATAAATCCTATATAATTAGTTATACTTAGCGAAGATCGTTCTTAAAAATATTCTAAGCCAGTCAATAAAGTATGCGAATAGACACAAAGATAAGAAAAAAATAAAAATAGTGTTTACTATTTTTAATTTAAAACATGTACAAAGTATATTTGGCATACAAATGCATATTTTGTAAATTTTTCTGAACATTATTTTAACTACAAACACTGTGAAAATGCAGTAAATGTATTATTTTATCTGCCACGGGCATGCAACCGATGTAATAGCGTCGCTTCTCCCGTCACTGTGCTCTCAGTGTAAGGTCGACCACAAAAAACATCTCGTGTTACCGCCACATTCATTTCCGTCTCGAAGTTTATTTGAATGTGTTAAACAAAGTATATAATTACTCCATTCCCGAAATAAGATTTCTTTATAGGTGAGAGTGTAACATATTAACTGGTTTTATGTTTATTTTGTAATGTATTGGCTGTAGTTTGTCCAGCGTGGGCGTTAGATGCCATCGTCGCTTATCATAGTGCTGTAGTGTCGTAGGAGGGAGCTAAGAAACATTATCTTACCACCTACGCGATGTTATGGAAGAAAGAAATCTCAAGGCATTAATTTTGTAATATAAACCTTTTAGAGAAACAATGAAAATGAGGAATATGTGAAGGGATCAGTGTCGAATCCACGATTGTCGTTTGAAGGGCTTGAGGGTAGGTTTTAAGATAGTAAAACACACACAACTTTTAATATAGTTTAAAGTATAACAAGGTAGTGTATTGCTGGATAATAAATAAATAATTCGATTTAAAACAACTCGGTCGAGATGACAAATCGCTGGACAATATTCTCGTACCGCGAACACAAGTCGGCGGCCGCGCCGTCGCCGTCCCTCGCCCGATACCATCTAAATCGCTTCTCGCGCGACTTATTAATATTTCTCTAACCGACCATTGACATTTCTGGCGTTGGAATGCCGACTCGTTTTACTAACAATATTAGAAATCATATTTGGTGAACTTCTGGGAAGTATTGATGGTTTTTTATGATTTTATCTGGTACTAAAATGGTATATTGCTGTGATTTTTTTTTAATTTGTTTAACATTTTGAATGTATTTTGATGAACCGATAATGACTCACCTATGTATGTGGTGACCTCAAACACCTACACGTAACACCACCACCACACAATTCTTGGGTGTTAGTAAACATCTATCTGAGAACATAAACGAAGACGTACATGAACAAATAAAAGTCCTATATGTCGTAGAATTGGTTGCATTGAGCTGGCCACATCTATAAATACTTAGATATAAAAAGATAAAAAAGAAAACAATAAATAATTTGTCTCGACTTTCACTTTTAGACTACGACTATAACTACCGGAGGACTCGAGCATGTGGTCGAAACACTAGATAAATTTGAAGTGATCATCGTCCGGAATTTGTTCCATCACATCCGATATGTACCTAAACCGTCGTGCCATTTAAATAGATAAAAGAAATCATAAAGTAAAATTTTAAAATAAAGTTATAAAACAATATAAAGTTGTTTTATGTCTCCCCATCGAGTCTGTGCTCGGATGGAGGTGAAAGATGGCGGTGTAAATTTAGTCTCTAAATTTATGAATCAATAAAAAGTAATACGAAGACTAACTTTGTAGTGGTTTATCTTGCAGTCCCAGTGGTTTAGTGGATATATTGCAAAGTCCTACAATTTTATGTTATCCTTTTTTGTTTTTTTATTTGGTATTTTCTCCCAAAGCTTTCTTAGTTAATGGTCAATCGCATAACTGACTGCATACGTCAATCTATGAAGGGGACATTTTTTACTGTAACCCTATCACTATTGAATATTTTTTAAGTTATTATGTTCTAGCTCTTATATTTTATGTGATTAATTTAAATAAATGAATGTAACATGACCAATGTTTATTTTAAAAACAAAAATGATAAGAAATCACTTTATTGATATAAAACGATCGTTCAATATCAATAAAATACTGTTTCATGAACATAATAGAGTGAAAACCAAAACGATAATGACAAATTTGACCAAAAGCGTCGAGTTCATAGATGCAATACATCTGCAGCGGTCAGCTATGGCGGCACCGCACGGTGGTGCGGTCGACCGCCGCCCTGTTGGCGCAGTTTATATGCACGCACTGCATCAATACTAAATCTGCAGCAAATAAATGGGCACTGTTTGGTCGGAATACTAAACGTGATTCTGGGCCCTTGAGCCAGATTAGTCTATGGAGAGTAAGCGAGCTTAGTCGGCTCCCAAACCAGAAACTTAAACGAAGTAACGGCTCAAGCCGAGGTTCCCAAGGGAGCTCTCGATCCTTGGCTTTAAGAAACACTTCCACCTCGAACGTTATGGTTGATTTTTTAAAGCCTTAGTCTCTGAATTCTGAAGGGTTGTTCGGGATGGTTAATATCTAGAGTGACAGCTGTTTGTGTCTACAGTGGCCTGGAGCTTGACCACGATCCCACCTGATGGCGATGTCATAGTTGGACAAAAACACTGACGCTGGTAACTTGTTCCAACTCTTTGTCGTGCGCACGATAAACGAAGATTCGAGTCTCTTCATGCGAACGTTATATCCACTATAAAAGCATGAAGACCAGCCGTGTGTCTAAACGTGGGATAGTAAAATGTAGACAGGGGAATCATTCCTTGTAATTCCAGCACACACTCCCCAAAATGGATTCTATAAAATAATCACTTTAGATTTCACCTTTCAATAAGAAAATTATTATTTTTAATACAGAAAATAGTGTTACGTCATCAATTAGAATAAAGGCAATCGCCAGTGTTTCGTTCTTAATTAAAAAATTGCATAGAATTAATAAATTAAAGCCTTCGGCAAGCCATACCGGCGTAGAGCGGATAAGGCGAGGAGGCGGCCCAACACGACCAATTATACGCCCAATGCTTGTCGTGTCTAATTACTTATTTGTTTGTATTCTTTGGTGAGTCGAATACATGCGTTGATCAGAAGTGGGATATAGTTAATGGAAAATAAAACATTTCTTTAGAACAAACATTTTGTGTTTACATTGTACACACTCAGGTAGCAAAAGTAATGTTATAATCAATGCTTTTTCCTCGCTGGGATTTTTAAGAAAATGCGTGCGAAACTGTGGGAATCAGCTATTAGAGAATAAAAGAAGACTAGGATGCAAAAGTATTAAACATTTACCTAACTTTAATAAAACTAAAGAAATTACACTGCAACATATTAGTCAAGTAAGTTCTTTCAACATCACATTCGTATTAAGCTATAAAATAAACTATGTAATAATAGTACATGTATATCTTTATGTAAATAGCTTTTAAGTCATTTAAGATATTTCAAATGATAAGAATGATATATAACATATATTTGAAGATCTTTAAAATGATAATGAGAACGCAAGAAATAATTGAGTAACACGTTTTAAAAATTCACAAACATTTGATCCTACACACAAAAAAAACACATAAATTTAACACATGTAAATCGTTGCCGAGCCAAATATGTACTATTATACAAATATTTTGATATACAAAACATATATTATGAAATAAACATGAGACCGCGTGAATTTATCAATCATATGAACACACAAACACCATAAACGTCAATGTTCTCATCAGGTGTGGTTGTTTACGAGCCGGGCCCGACGCCCGCGTACCAGATACGGACCCAATTAATAAAACCATAAGCACACATCGTACCGAACATAAAAAAGACCGACGCACAGAAACTAACCAAATTGGATATATGTTTTATTCAATTATTCAAATTCGATATTTTATACAAAACGATCTTTGTATTTTGTAACGACAATATTGTAGTCTTTTATTTTTCACGATGATTTTGTTATTTACAATGATTTTCCGATTCGAAATCATCAAATAATATCAACGGCTAATCTAACCTAACCTAACCACGAGCTAATGAACCTGCATCCCGTTCTTCTAGTCCCAGAGATTAGCAAAGCTGTACAGCTACAGGATTCATTTGTTTTAGTTCGTATGTATCTACCAGTTACCTACCCACCTTAACCGACGATGTATGCGAAGAAAAGACGAGAAAGGTGTGACAGGATCTTGCCAAATCGAAATAAACATTCTGCATACACCTCATACCTTAGTATTTATTTGTGTTGTACGGATTGTTATTGGGAGAGAAGGTGGCCCCCGACATCCCGAATCCATTATTGTTTACAGATAGGGTACGGATTGAATTAAATTAATGTTTAAGAAAGCGTACAAGTGTTACCGCAACGGTGTCGGCAGGGACTAACACGCGACGCGGCGCCCCTGTCCCCGCTCATTGTACTGCTAATGCCGGGATCGCATGACGCGTTTCGTTTCAAGCATCCCGTTTCCCTCGGGAATTCCTGTGCTTAAGCTCGGTATAAGTTTTTTCGCCTGGAATTAAATTGTTTTTTTGCTAATAGTGGAACAGTAAATTACTCGATACGAGTTTATTACTAATGTAGGTTGTTTTAAAAGACACGCAAGTTCATAACTTCTATATGAATGCCTATTGCCACTTAAATTTAGCAACACATCGAGCAATATCGGTTACGGCTTTGGCTTAATCACCCATCATTCCTGGTACGATACAAAACTTGTTTTTTTTTAAACTTTCAGGTAATTTAAAAATAAGCTTTAATAAGTAATTATTCAGTGCAATCTACTAACGTTGTCTTACAACCTTCGCCCACGTGTGGTCAGCTATTCCAGTCCGGCGTGTAGTGCTAACAAGATCATTTGCAAGGCGCCGGCGATCTGCTACCGCGCCGCCGCGCCGTGGGGGATGTGGTGCAAGGCTAGACATGTCTTGTGAAATTGTGTTACGTATGCAGATATTTATACAGAGCGATAAACTACCCGTTTATGCTTTTTATTTCAACCAGTAAATAATGTAAGATAAGAGGCTATTTGCTTGTTTCATCTAACTTCTCATCGCTAGCATTTATAACAGATACTTGTTCAAACCTCAAGTTCTCGCTTGACAACAAACGCCTATAATCCTGCACGGAAACACAATCATTTTGCTTGTACAATATTGTGTTGCTCTCCATTTTGAGTTAGTGGACTAATCTCACAAGAAAATTATTTGAGCATATTTACTACTAAAGTTTGTAAATTTAGGAAGTAAAGAATGATTGTGTATATGTTATAAGCTTTAGGTATTCAATATTAGTTTTAATAATTATTATATTAACTAAATAAAATGGTTAAAAGCTGCCTCCAAGCCATTCCATTGTTTCCCTTCCATTACCAGCAGACATCGGGCCCGCCACTGCGTCAGCATCAGCTAAGGAAATACCAATCAATATACGAGGATGCCTTAAAACATTTTACAAATGAATTTTATACTATACTAGTGACCCGCCCCGGCTTCGCCTGGGTACCACTAAATATGTTGATCCGATCGCTACCAAACACAGCTGACACCGACTACAAAAAGAAATATGATTAAGAATTGATTCTTATATTTAATGGCGTAAAATTATTTTATACTTTTGAGTGCATTTCTTGTGTTTGAAGTCGGTTTTGTTTTTGTTCAAAAGTTTTTTTTCCTTTTGCGACTGCTCGCATTCTTTGTGTTATCATTAAGATTAGTTTACCTTAGTTAAATTCGACCACCTTCAATTTTTATAGCCATTTTAACCGTTTCCACCACGATAAATATCTATAAGAATAAAATTCACCAGAGTTTACAACCCCATGGTCGCTTTTGTCCCCCCTTCTTTATTTATTTATTTATTTGAAGAAATCATTTACGAAAATCATCGTGTAGACTGAACTCCAAACAGGACTATCGGAGTGAATGTTCTGTGTAAACGATTTATCACAATTCTATATGTGTTGATACAGAGGCCTAGACCTGACGGACGGCGACCAAGCTAACCAGATCATCTGGCTGGAGCCAGGGCGGCGACGAACGACAGGCGACAGTGTCACCGGCTCTCGCTACATCACATAACCGTCGCCTAACTATCCACCGAACGTTATTTACATTGCTGTATTCAAAGCTACGTTTTTAGAGTATAGACGTTAGCGGAAAAAATATTGCAATATGTATCTATAGAATTCTTGCCGTTTGTGGAGTTTGCTATACTTATTTACGTTTTAATAGAACCCTTAAACGCCGAAGATGTATGCGTAGATATAGGGATATAGTAGAAACGAGAGAGGTGTGTGAGGGGCGAACAAAATAGAAAAACGTATTGTTCTCTTCCGCCTCTAGATCGTGAGCACGAATACTGCATTTTTATAACATAATAAATGCTGTATAAAAATCCGATCACGGCCTACATAATTAAAACATTGCACATATGAAATCACTAGAAATGTTTGATTAGACACATAGATAATGAAGCAGGTACCAAATAGTATACAAATAAAAAACTATTTAACAAATAAAGCATATTAAAGTAGCTTAAATAAAATATTGCTTTGGAAAAAAATGATTATAAATGTTGATAATGTTTCTAAAAATATTAAATCACAGAAATCCAGTTTGAATGTCTAGCACCCGCTACCGCCTATGCACTATATGATGGCGTTATATCGACGCGCCGTGGGTGCACTGTTCAATAAATATATAATTAATATCAATGAGGCGACAGACAGACAATCAGTGCCGGCTGACCGACGGGTGTCATAAGTGCCGGCTTTATTGCACGATTGTACCTAATTTGTTATTTTTAGGCGTCACGTCCGATTATGTCGAAACTTTATGGTCTCATAGAATACATAATTGTTTTATTATATAAACGATTTATACTTTTGACACCTTGCTTAATGTTGAATATAAAACGTAAAAGGTTGTGCAAATCTCAAATTCAATTAAAAAAGTGACGAGTTGACGCCACGTTTGGTTTTAAGCGATTGATGATGAACAACGTCACAACGTCTCTTTGGGAAACCGATTTGCGCAGAAAAATAATACTATATTCAAAAATCAGTTAACTTTAGCGTGCAGGTTGATGATATTATAATGATATCCTGTGGTTTTTACAAGCTTATAGTCCTGTCACGATAAGGTGTTATAACAGATCAGACAGACATACAGATCTCTCGATAACCTTTGCCTTGATGCAACTGATAAATCAGTTCCAAAGTTTTAGTTTACGCAAAAATAATGAATGGAACGGCTAAGGGGACTCGACACTAGCTCATGCTTTTACTCCGTTCCAGAATGTTCGGCGCCAGTAGTTAGCGGCGCCGTTTCATAGAAACACCGAAAAGAATCACTGAATGCGGCTCATTAAGAGCCTCTGTAGTCCATTACCCCTACTGCTGTTTCGCGACTCTTTTGACTTTATCGTTACTATTGCTGAGGTTTGCCAACCTTAATGGACACATACTGTTTATTACAACGATGTGAGTTGACGATAGTATAGCTTTTATGATAAAAATAAACGGTTGTCAATCAGTTGGCAAATGCGAAATTATAATTTTGGACACTTCCTCAGCAGAAAAGAAGGCAAAATCGTTGTGACCTTAAGGTGCAGTAACTGTGTTAAACGCAGAAAAATAGTTGCGGGGCTGATAGTTATACTGGCTCTTAGACTATGTTACACCCTCTTTGTCCTAAATATTGAATATAATTTAAAATTTCAGTGACAAATTGTTTTGTTCATTTAAACGTATTTGTTAAGTTTCACAGACGGAGCACAGACAGATAAGTAAAGCAGGGAGCCGGTCCGTATCTTGTACCTAATTAAAGTTGCCAGCTAAGTACATAACAAGCATTTAAACTTGGACCAACTGCGCCAATAAGACGTCTCGCCGCAAACATTTTAACTGTAGTTGTGAGTCTGCTCCTCATCACTGACTAATTTAATACCCAGTTGAAAGATGTCCCTTGTTCCTCTAGTATTAGTTTAGTGCACCAGTTCCTTTATTCTGGAACTAGGTTTGGGGAACTTGTTATTGATTGGATTACATAAAATCTCTACTAAACCGAATATTACTTGTCCTTGGTTTAGAACTATACAGTGCTAATCATGTTGCAAATATGTTTACATTTCTTGACAAATTTTTGACTCTCCGTATCGGTACACAGTTTATGATTCCTAAAAATATTTTATCTTATAACTAATAAGAATAAAGAAAAACAGACGCTTTGTCAATTGAATAGAATATATTTCACAATATCTGTATAGCATTTGTTGAATGGTGCTTAAGGGCCGGCAATGCGTCTGCATTTCCTCTGGTCTTACGGACGTTCATGGACGTCGGTGATCACTTAATAAGGCGACCGCTGCTCGTTTGCCCATTACGCTATAAAAATATACATGAATACTCAATACAAGTATTGAGTTGTGTATTGTGTTCGATAGTTGAGTGATACCACTCACACAATGTCAGTAACAACTGATTGAAATGTTAAAACTCGACTATTTCTAGAACAGTATTTTATATCAAAGTGTAAATGTAGGTCGTAGTTGTGAATGGTTTATGTTTTTGGCGCCTTTGGTCCGTGGAATATTAAATTTTACTTTCATTGTTGCGTGCCCCGAGCCCCCGCTTTCAAAAGATTCGCGCGGACAAAGCAATCCTTGATCCGTAGTGCATGCAGTGCACAACGAACTTTTTTTTGTTTTTTTTTTATAAATTATTTAAAGAAACAAAACAAATGAACATTGGCTCGGTGGACAGTGTCCGTAAATTGTTGTTTCGACCTAAATGAAAGGCTTCCTTTCATATCTGAATATTTTAGATTCGCTTCCTTCTAAAATTCTTCTCCCTTTCTGGCTGTAAACCAAAAAAAAATGTGCACCTTCGTAAATTTAGAAAAGATTTATGAGATATAAAGTTAAAAGAGTTGATCTGTGGCAAACTTTAGTTGAGTTTGGATTGAACAGTGACCTTATACAAGCATTACAGTTTCTTTATAAAGATTCTACTGCTTGTGTTAGGATTAACGGGGCCTACTCAGACTGGTTAAGCATCGATAAACGTGTAAGACAGGGCTGTGTAGCATCCCCGTGGCTGTTCAATCTCTTTATGGATGATTGTTTGAAAGCTTTGAAAGACGAAGAGTTTGGATTAAGAATGGGTGAGCTAGTTGTAAAAT
>JWHW01043310.1:86699-97967 GCA_000931545.1 Papilio glaucus
ACCCGTCGAGCCGGCGAATTAATCAGTGACTACGATGGAGAGACCAAAATACAACATTTAAGGGCTCATGTAACTTTGTACATAATGAACAGTAACGTTCGGGAAGTTTCGACATATCTTCTCGTCCTAACACTTCCCACACTGTTTAGAGACAAAGTCTTGACCCTCAGTGTGTGACATTGCTCGACGAATTGCAAACCTTGTGTGTAAAAGTGACAATGGTCCGGACACATTGCTCGCAGAACGGATGGCCGATGAGGCTGAAAAGTTCTGGAATGGTACCACGTACGTAGCCACGTACAGGTCGATGATCTGGTCAAGGTTGCAAGAATCTACTGCATGAGGGTGGCAGGGGACCGATTTGCATGACAATCAATGGGGAAGGCCTACGTTCAGCAGTGACGACCGTAGGTTGAAAACAGAAAGACAGAGAACAGCAACATCTGTTCGTAAAAAATAAAATGCGTGCGTTGCACATCAGAAAATATATAAACATTGCGTGTTAAAACAAAACGTTTGTGTGCAGTCGGTCAGCGTGGTAAGGAGCCGGCTATCGGGTATCTTAATGCGCCGCGCCCACCGCGCCCCCCGTCCCCCGTCCCCTGCCGCCTGCCGCCCCGCGCTGTGACCGCTGACCCGATGCTGCGTAAGATAACCAGACCTCATTTTGTCACAGATGAATGCATTAACAGACAGCAACTAGTCACAAAAGGTAGGTTGTTATGTGTTTTCACGTCTTTGATCTTTGACTTTCAAGAGTTCAAAATAAATAATATAAATAAGTGAGTTGTAATACAGTGTAGCAGACGGAGATAAATGAGTCATTTGGCACGGTTCTGGCATACTCTCACTTCGTCTACACAACGCATACACGGGTCCTCTTTACATCGCGACGTGCCTCAACATTGCCATACGATTTCGCAACCCATTACTTTGTTACTCTTCCTTTACTTATCACCTTCCACGAGTCATCAAAAGTTACTTTGTCTATTTCATTTGCAACGTTCTGTTTTAAGCCTGTATATGATTTGTATATTGGCTTTTAGACATTAAATCAAAGTAGTGAATTTACAAAACTGAAGAATAATTTAATAACTCAAACTTCGTTTGCCGTTCGCAATATAGTAAGACAGTAAAATAAAGTGACTGTTCTGTTAAGACATGCGCAGTACTCTGTGCGGCAGCAGTAAGCACCACGGCTCCCAGCTCGCTGTCCCTGCGCCTTATCTCCCGGAGTTATCTCCGTCGCCGCCGAGCTTCGCCTTTGCTAACTCCTGCTCGGAGCGCACTTAAAATACCATGGATTTTGGACCTTGTGCGAGTTAATTCAAATCGTACAATATATACATATACCAATTCTATTATAGTTTCTCACTTATGCTCTATTAAGTAATATTATTGAAACGTTTTTAAGCGATTGAAGAAGTAATCGCGTGATGACATAACAGGAAGAACGTTCGTATGGAGAAACTACTCGTGCGGAGCCGGGGCGGGTCACTAGTCTATTTATAAAATTTCGGAGTAACAGTTCAGTTAACATAAGAGTATTCTATTTTAGGGTATGTTATTACACGTATATATTTTTAAAATAAAATAATGATAATGAACAAATACTTTACACACTTTACCTCCAAGAGGCAACACCTGGGTGTTGGGTGTCACTTGTCAACCGGCATTAAAAGATACAGCCCACAGAGGCTCCGATTATCGTCCCCTAGGGCTGACACAAAAGAGCTGCGGCCATTGTGCGCGGACAAAGTGGCGGGAAATCCGTTAAATACGTCAAAACATTTGACACTTTAAGCGGCGATAAAAATAGTTCGAGGAATTGACGCTCTATTGGAAAGCGGCATACTAGAAATTTAATAATGTCTCACCGTTGATCGATTTAGAATGGAGGGGATTATAATAACTGACAATAAATACGATTTAGAAAAAGTAATGAAGTTTTTTGATTTGAGTTGTACATACAATGACGTAACGAGTTTTACATTAGTAGAATTAGGAGATATAATGGAAGCAGAAACCTTTGAATTAATGTCTGTACATTACTACCGTAATATGGCGTCATTGTTTAAGATTGTTAAAGAATAGTTGAAATTATTTTTAAAGAATTTTTTTTAAGACATCTTAAGACTTGTATGGTGACCAGAGACCAAATTATCCTCTCGTAATAATCCCGTATCTTCCTCTATTTTCCGCACCCTCACCTTACGAATAGCATTCCTACAACTTCTGTGTATTGTAAATGTTTAGGGTAGCGGTAATCATTTAGAGCAAACGGACTTCCTTGTTTGTCTCCTTCAGTTAGTATCATTAGGTTTTTGAATAAGAATAACAGCGTATTCTGAAGACAACGCTAGTGTTGTACCCTAGTAGTCGTGTAAAACTATAATATCAATAAATGTTTTGATCTCGTACCGGTTTTTTGGGTTGTATAAATGGACGGAATAAACTCGCGTGTAAAGTGTCACGTCACGTCACGTCAATATATAAAGAAATAAAAAAAAAGATATGTTTATTTCATTTATTTTTTAGTTTATATTGATTTAAATAGATAATTATATCTGACTGTCCAATCTAAAAGTAATAATCATATCTTGGATTCGGCTCGAGACGTCTCCCGGAGCCACATTTCCATGAAAATAAAGTCCTTACGTGGCGTTATTGAATCATTTGGAACCGGAATATATTCGACTGCGCGCCGTTCCTGTACTTTATGTGGGACGTCTGATAGAAATATAGGCTTGTTTGCCTTCACTACGAATTTTGTTTGCGATTTTTTTCTTTATTGGTGTAATTTAATATTGAGGGAGGGACAGGTTATTGATTCCTCTCCATTCTATAGTTGATCACTTTTGTAAGGTATTACTTATACATTTCATACCTTATTTATCTTTGTAATTTCATTTTATTTATTTATTTCATTAAAAAATCAACATTTATTGAATGAGTGGGTAATGTTTAAAAGTCTAGATTCAATATTGAAATTAGTTTTAAAATAACAGAAAGAGTCAATTTGATGTTAAAGGTTCGCGTGAACAACACGCAACATGCCACATTCGTCAGCAACATGCTTATTTGAATTTGGAACAGTTGCTACGATTTTTTTTTTATTTTTCAGGTACAGAGGTTTATTTTTGTTGTTTATTTTTGTTTTATTGCAGTAAAGTTATTTGATCTTAAATAAAATAGAACAGTTTTATATTATATGTTGACAGTGATAAGGCTAAAGTTTAAGATTTAAAACGAGAACGCGGGTCGCGCGGGAAGCGAGCGCGTCGACGGTTGCGCGGGAATGATGGGACGGTTTGGATTCGTATCGAGCCGTCAATGATCACGACGTATACATTTTAATTGTCTTTTATTCACCCATTTTATACTTTATAATTAGCTTAAATAAATTACGTCACGCACGTCACCATCACAGCTTTACTAATAAACTATCGAGACATTTACATTTAAATATACAAGTGACAGCAGTTCGATAAGGAATGGTTTAGAGTTAAGCCTATGAATAATGTATGTATGAGTAGCTTTAGATAGTGGACGCGAGGTCCGGCGCCGCGAGATGGCGTGGGTGTTGGCGCTAATTTGTCCGTTCCCGCCAGTAATCGATGCACGAACGATTTATTTGGACATTCTCGATAGTTTTATTTAACGATGCGGTTATCTTGGCTACTGTGTTGTAAATCGATTCCCTTTGCTTAAAGAAGATGTTTTTATGTGATTTCATTATGGGAGGTATGTCGCAGAAGAATATTGAACTGTAGAATTCCTCCTAAAAGCTATTACTTTTAGTAAAGTACACATTTCAAAACTAGATAAGTGATAATAATTGTATAAAGAGAATTTAGGTTAATGTCCAGATTAACTAGATCCTTGGTCTTGTAAGATACACGATAACAAAAGACATGAGCTACTATAATACGCAGTGCACATCGTTTGTATCTTCATACTCTGTAGCAACCCCGTGGTCATAATTAACGGGGACATTTATTACACAACTGTATAATTTTAATGACCCAGGCGAGTCCTCATACAACTAAATGAACAGGGATCCAGCGCGGATCTGTAAAGTGTCGGAGAGCGGTGTACAAGTCTGTGTTACTATTGTAATACGTTTATGAAGCCGTGGAAATTAAGCCTTGGATAAAGCGGCCATTCAACGCGTCGCTTTAATGAATCTACTGTAGTGGTGGGAGCCTCTGCTGGTTTAGGTTCAGTTACATTATGAAAATGCGAGTAACAACTCACCGGTCGCAGGAAGTGCTCGGTTTGAACTGTGACAAGAGGGAAATGTTCAAATTTTTAATGATATTTTTTTTTATTGCTTTCCATTTTCTGTGCCCCTGCTCACTCTTATATTAAAATTCAGCTAAAATTTAATGTTATATAATTTTCCGTCCTTTATATCTACCACAAACTAAATTGAAATGATTTATTTAAAAAGCAGCTCGAAAAAATGCTTCAGAATAGAAAACAAAGCAACAATAAGAAAAAGCAAACCCACCCACGGCTGCTCCTTCAGATAATTCAGCGTAGCATAGCGTTAACAATTCTGAATATACATAATATAATATTTAATATACATATATAATTCTTCTATCCGTTTGTCACCCAACTCTTAAACGGCTGGACCGATTTGCATAACATTTTGAGTGTATACCTCAATGGATGGAGGGTTTAAAAACACAATTGGACCCGGCACGCACTGTCGTTGGGTTCTAGGAGATTTTCTTTCAAATAATCATAAGCCGAAACCGCGAACAGCAGACAAGAAAACATTTATACTAGTAAACGTCTGCCGCGTCCGTTAGTCGATGTTATACAAAAGAGTTTTCTTAAAAGTATCTTTTTATAAGTAAAAGCATCAATAATATACAAAAGATCTTTGTTGCATTAAAAATGAAAAACAAAAATATCGTGAGACACCACCCGCATGCATAATTCCCGCCATTATTTTAGTGTCAAAGTGAAAATGGCGGCATTAGTCCTTGCCCGGGCCGCATCGGTCTCCGCGCCGCAAGCCCTCTCGCTGACAAATATCCTGGCTGTCTCAGTCAGAGCGCAGATATATAAGACAATGACCACCCATCCAACAGAATTACATTTGTCATACTAAATTGCTAATGACATTAAAATTAAAACTCCAAGTGTTAGGATTGTGGGAGGCAGGTAAACAGCCGTGCTCTGAGAGACAATGTAATTTTTGATCATAACGTACGGCAAATAGTTTGTCAAAGTACTGAAATGTAATCAGTTATGGATACATTTCAGTTAGATGTGATAGCATTATGTATCTATCCATTCTCTCCATCTTACCAGGCTTAGCCAGCCAGCTGTGCTCAAGGTGTGACTAATTTTTGTTTAATCACAAGGGGGCAAACTATTAGCGGGTTGCCTATTATAATCACCGACGCCCATGAATATCCGCAGCACCAGAGGAACTGCAGTTGCCGGCTTTAAAGGAAGGAGTACGCTCGCTTCTTGAAGGACCCTAAGTGGTATTGGTTTGGAAATACCGCTGGTACCAGATCGTTCCACAAGGCGGTTGTGCGAGGTAGGAAATTACGCGTGAACAGCACGGTAGTGGAGCGCCAACTATCAAGATAAAGTGGACCTAGACACAAAACACCCTAAATGGGTCAACGTCTAGCACTGGACAACTTTTGGCTGAAAAGAGTAAGGGGAGATACAGATTCAACCACAATATCTATCCAATACGTATATTTCAAAAGGCAAAGATTATATAGCACTGGGTAATCAGCTGATGTAGGATACTGTTGGAGCGGTCAGGGAAAACAACGATCTTATAAAATGTGTGGTAAAAGTATTTAGTAGAAATTCTGCGTTTCGTCTGAAGAGTTTTCCTGCGACACGATCCTGTTCCTCGTCTATCCTTTTTTTCACAGGGTAAGTCATGCTATATTATGAAGAAAATTTAACTTCGATAAGGTCTTAAGTGTGATAATATATCTAATCTTAACTAAAATTATAAACGCGAATGTGAGTTTGTTTTTTTGGTACGCTTTAACTCCTCAACGACTCAACCGATGGTCACGAAATTTTGCACACACATTGTCAGGTGTACAGAAAATGCAATGGAGTACCTATTATTTATCTGTTCCCGTGAGATACACAAAACCTTCATTTAGAATACCGGTTGCCATGGTAACGTTACATGTTTTGACATTAACAACTTTTTGATATCACCTAGTTCGAAGTTATTAAACAAGGATCATCCTACAACTATTTCTCTTATAAAGATCTTAACTAAATCCGTACTGGATTGTAGCGTTTATAGATTTGACCGTTACTTTAATAATCCGACGATAGAGAACAGACATTTGAATTGAAAACAATCGATTAGTTCACCGAGCAAATGTCTGAATATTTATTAGTCCATGTTATCGGAATAACAATGGATACAGACCGGCGCTCGGGAATGACGTCTTGTTGACTGTTTCCACTGCCACTGCGACCGGATGTAGGCAGAATTGATTAGCATCGATGTAAATAAATGAGTTAAGACGTATTCAAGTCGAGATATCATTTATTAACAGACTGAAATATTCATCCGTTTCTCCTTAATAGATAATTTTTTTAACTTGACGTTACCGTTTCTAGCATCCTCAACTCAGGACGTTAACAAGCAGAGTTACAAACCAGTCGAGGAGCAATAACTTTAGTCCTTGACCGAGTTTCAATTCATGTCGCATATATGATCTATTAATTTATGCATTAGGTTAGTTTAATCTGTGCACGCCTCGCAAAAGCTGTTGGCAACATTAACACGGGACGCTTGTTACAATCCTTTGCTGTTAATATTACAGATACAGCAGGAACACACATCTTTAAATTGAAAGGGCAAATACGAAAAGATGGTTATGGAAAATTTATCTAAGCTTCCGTTAACGAAGAGACAATTCTGATATGCATAATTAAGTCAAGATTTGGTATAGAGATCTACCTTGATTTGGTGTTAGACAACTGTATGATGATGACAAAGACTGCGTCATCAGTTGAACGATAGTAGTTAGGCCTAATTCAACCCCTTAGCCACACATAGGTTCTATTTATGGACAAGAATTAGTAGAAAAAATGGATCGTAATTTCCATGTGTTACAATCACTTTTTATTTTATAAATAGAAAGTAATGGCCTTCATTCATGTCACAAAAACCATGCGCACATGATACCCAGACGGTTGGACCGGGGCGTCCCACGCTAAATCTGTCACCGGCAGAGGCAACAACGCATGCGCAGCTCTCTCTGTGCGCCCGCGCTTCTAAACGTGTCAGCGCCGGGCGACTAAGATTTACGAGGGCCCGAGTGTCCTGGCAAATGTCACCGTGATTCATTAATATATTGCTCAGAGTATTGGTCTTAAGGGATCCTCGCAATATCCCGCGATAAGCCTCGCCCGACACGCGACTCTTATTTAATGGGCCCGCGAGTACGTGTCCGATGTATAAACCTAAAAGCGGGAGAAATTAATTTATTTTCTTAATATCAAATATACTGTAATACTATTAGAAAAATCGATTCAAATTCTTCTTTGATTTATAAACAAATGATAATAGATTTCGATGGTGTTATTCACGAGGAGGGTTGTCGTCGGGCAGGCCGCCGGCTAACCTGTAGCCAAAAGCTATACGGTATGGACTACAATCATATTGTGCCGACCCCATATAAGTGGGGAAAGGGCTGGGAAATGATGATGATGATTAGGTTGGTGTTGATTCCCCGATTCGACTGTTGTTTCGACAAATATTTCATATATTATATACCCGAGTTGGCGTCAGGCGACCGGCTGAATAGAAACTGTAACCTAAGACTATTACAGTATGGACTACGGTCGTACTGTTTCGACCCAACATAAGTGGGAAAAGGACAGGGAGAAAAAATTACTAATTAACTCACATTTACGTCACCCGAAATAGAAAGAGATGGACGAGTGAGATTTTTTTTCTTTTTTTAGTGATGACAAATTAAAATCAAAACAAACCGCTTGGAGTTTGACAGGAAATGAGACAGTGTACAGGTATGCTAATCGAGCAGCGAAATCATTTCTAAATTTGTCAACAACTACAAAATCTATTTTGCGATTTCATGTCACAAAGCAAACAGGAGAACGCTGACAACTCTAATTTACTTTTAAAGTATCAAAGTTAGTCTCCGCAGAACACCCAGAGATAGTTATCGTTTCTACAAGATTTTTCTGGTTAAACAAACAAATATTTAAGAATTATAGAGACAGAAAAAGTCACAAAAAGTAATAATTACTTACTTAATTTTATTTTTATTGATTACAGTTTTTAGTATATGAAAGTTTTTTTACTATTGTAGTATTTGTGAGCCATGTTCGCTTAGTCCTTTATAATCACAAAAAGAACTAGAAGCTTCCAGATCTCTTCCGGTGTACGATACACTGGAAGAGATCTGGAAGCTTCTAGTTCCAGGCCGTTTCCCAGGTTATGTGGCGTCGGCACAGTATGGCCGTAGTCCATACCTGACGCCGACCAATACTCGGGAATAGTATACTCTTACAGTATATAACATGATAAATAAAATTGTTTACTGTTTATGTTTGATATGCAGTTGATTAGAGTGGTATTGAGTGCAAAAGCACAACAATAACGGCGCAATAAAGCGTGGCCTGACCGGGGTCGGGGCAGATAGCGAGGCTGCCTCGTTAACCCCGCGACTGCGAACAATGCGAACTTTGCTTTCTATGAATCCACGATATCCTCTACATGGAATCATATTAAAACAAATCAATGTAGACATAATCTAATAATTAAAAAAAAACAATATGAAATTCAAGCAATGAGATCATCAGTGAGGTCTTTTTACAATGTCATGAGAGGACCTCAATCTATTGTCGTATTTGAGACTTATCTTTTCAATATAGAACAATATCTAACGGTTATTTTATTATGTATTTGCAAACTATTAATAGTATAAAATCGCCTCGTGCCATAGTTATATTTACGAGGCACCTCCTCATGCGATAAACGCGGAAGCGACCGCGCCTGTTGCCCTTAACAGTTCTTTGATTCCAACGAAATGCTCGCTCATAAAATGAAATAATGTACTTCTATTATGATATTAAGTGTGAATAAAATGAAGATAAAAACGGCTTTGACTATAAACATAAGATTATCAAACATCTAAGAAGAGTTATATGAATATAAGGCTTGGATTTTAATTTTAAAGATAATTTACAGCTTAACTACAGTACTTGGTTTCTCATAAAACATAACCGTGGGCTGACGGTCGGCAGTGTTTGCGGCGCGCGAAAACATTTGCTGAAACAATATGGCGGCATGCGCATTCCCAAACAATACATTAAAATAAATAATTATGCTATCTGTATTTTCAATCGAAATTGACGGATGATGTATTGTGACGAAATGCATTGAAGTCTTTGTTGATGTATCTTTTCCAGTATAGTTGAGTGCGCGCAATGGATATCGAATTAAACATTTGTATCATGTACAATTCCTATACGGGGTCGATGTCGCGGACAGGTCAACGTATCAAGATTGTACGAGGCCTTTTGTTCTTGAGTTATCTGGTGAAGAGATAGTGCTAATAAATCAAGTAGACGGATCTCCACCTACCTCTGATTAGCGAGCTAAGAAACATCGTGCCAACGTAGTATAATGTGCTAAGTATGAATATTTTCGCTAAAGAGGTGGTAAGTGTAAAGCACTGTTGCTTTATAAATCGCAGATTCAAATTTTATTTAGCTTTCAGAAACATAAATGTATAGCTTGTTTCGTAGCAAGATATGATTGTTGTAAACAAAAAAAAGTCATTTGCCATACATGGTGGCCATTACACTTTTTATAGCATTTTGGGTGCTCTAATATCAGATCGATGTGTATTTAATGGATTATGAACTTATTAAAGATTTATTTTCTATGAAAGATCGCAACAAACAAGTAAGCGATTTACGTAAGGTCGTCAGTTTTCGGTTTGGGGGTTTCGGTTCGAAACAAAGGTACGCGAGGAGTTCGTAGATTTGCTGCTATGCTGTTCAGACTGCTGACTGAGTGAAGGAAATCAAACTTTTACTTATTATCCATAATATGACAAATTACATACACGGATAACTTTTCAATTCTATCGCCTTATTTTTTTTTTAATTACGCGAATACTAATTGGAATAAAACTAATTTTACGGATTTTGGCTCCCGGCGTTTCGACTTTACAGTTCATGGTCACGCCGGGGCTGATATGGGCCTCATAAAAGTTTAAAAAGGTAACATAATCTAGTCAAATTTCCTAATTCTTGTTAAAACAAACCATCGTTTTCAACCGGCTGGATCGGTGAAATACCACAACCTCACAGAACGAACGAAACGAAACGAAGTGAGATCCACTTCGTTTCGTTTCGTAATGTATGAGGTGCTGAAGGCCTAATTCTGGCCCTTCCTGACCTTTTCTAATAAGGAAAATGATGGAGAGGAAGATGGATTTGAGAGAGGAGGGGATGGATAGGAAAAAGAAATATCCTTTTTCTGTTTATCCCCTCTGTCATTAAAGATGCAACACTTTTGCAACTCATTAGTTTGTTGCAGATGTCTATGGCTAGCGGTCACTTAATATCGGGAGAAAAGTTTGCTGGCTTGCCACCTACTTCTATAAAAAATATATCAGTTGAGTTTATCAATATTAACATCCTACAATTAGCAACATTACTAAATACTTTTTCGGTGTTTATTTAACTTTAAGGTTCAGTACTCCGTGTTGGTAGATTTTAGTTACAAAATGAACGAATAATGCCGATGAAACTTTCTCCTCGACGGCGGACCGTCGGGTGGCGTGTGAACAGGCGGCCATGACGAGCGAATATGTAGCCCGCTGCGGCTAACGAGCGAACAAACAAAGAAGAACACGTATGCTGTAAAAGTGGAATGTTTCCAATACCTATGTACTAAAATGTACTTCAAGTAGGTACTTAAAAGAGAAATGGTGACCACAGATTTTGTGTCTCACTGCTTGGATGAAGAAAAGCTCGGCCATTGTTTGGTGTAATGGATTTTTAGTACGTACGAGTACGTGCCACGTTTTATTTATTCCATTTACTGTATCGTAAAAACTATCGTACCATGAACTGTCCGCGTCCGGGTACCCTCGTGTTGAGATGCTTTCAAAGGAACAAAGTTAAATAAATAAATATGCGCTCACGCCCGTAACCCAGAGGGGTAGGCAGAGATCATGGATTTCCATTTGGCGCGATCCTGGCACACCTCTC
>JWHW01043310.1:98585-108615 GCA_000931545.1 Papilio glaucus
ACACGTCTCGGGTTAGTTCCGTGCGGCTGGCTCGGCGTATTTTCATTTAACCTTTGGGGGATTTGCATGAACTCGGCATTGTTAGGTATTAGTCAACCGAAACCTATGACACAATTTCCGATATGATAACATTGAGTTCTCAATTTCTACTGCCTTTCCAAACTGTTATGAATAAAAGTGTATAGGAAGGTTTTCGTGGTTTTTATTTTTATTTTAAATGAAAATTCATTATAAAGTCTGTGCAGTGCCCACTGAGATACAAGACTTTATAATGAATTTTCAAACAACGACATTAATCTAAACTGTAATATTATAAAGAGGAAAGATTTCATTGTTTGTTTGCATTGAATTGAATGGGCTCTGAAACTACTGGACCGATTCGAAAAATTCTTTCACCATTAGAACCGTATTATATGTTTTGAAATTTTTGTCCGAGTCATTGAGTTATGTATAAACTGAAAGGCGTAACGAAAGTGAAGGCGCGCGTTCAGGTAGGATGGAGCGATGGTCGTTCGATCGGCCTCTCGCACTCCCGAGGCGTCTCGTTTCCAATCTGTGAATGTAGGCGCGCTCTGAGCAGAGATGCTGGGACCCGAAAGATGGTGAACTATATACCCGTGCGAAGCCGGGCCGGGTCGCTAGTTGAAAGTACAAAAAAAGACTACTGAACCACTAAAAAAAGAAGTTGGGCCGGGAAAGGCGCTACTACACATCTAAACTACAACTGTACCATTTTAACTGAAAAACGTCAAGGTAAGTTACATGTTGTCTAATGTCGTAGGCGGTGTTTGTAACTTGAACCTTGTGACATGGAGGGGCGAGGGGGAGAGGGGAAAGTGCAAGCAGCAATTGTGACGAGTCATATTTCTGCAATATACCACAGAATGCTTTAGGGTTGTACAAACGACACTGATATTATGTCAAAGTAGCTTTAAAATACAATTATAAGTAGCATTAACACGACGAACCTTTATTGAAATGTAAAGACAAGCTTATCATAATCATATGTCACTGCAAAATAAGATAGAAACACAAGCACTCGAAGTGTAAGCAGAGATCGCGATTATCACACTTTTCGCGTGTTTCACACATACACATCCACACGCTAACATTTTTAGCTAGTTGTGTTTTTCCAATACCTAAGGTACATTTCCTACCGTGTTATCAAGTACGCTTATTAAGATAATATAAATTTTCGAGTTAGATTTAGTTTTCGTTATCTGTTACATACTTTCGCGGTCACAAGTTTATGCTAAATCGATACTATTAAAAAACTGTATTATTCTAAATTTGCAATCAAGTTACGTACTAAGATTTTGTACGTGACGTGTACATTACCTGATGCTCAGTAAAGTTATTATGAATTGCAGGTTTAAAAAAAATGTATCTGTATATATTTGCGGAATTAAGATTCCCGTCTCTCCGTCAGCCCTTGCTGTAACTGTATATTCCGGAGAGTGGAGGCAAGCCACCGAGCGAGCGGCTCGCCTCACATAATGCGGGGCGACAGGCGCGCCGGGCACGGCTGCTGCCGCCGGCCTGTTGTCGCCGACCTGTCATGTTACATCGCATACTGTTGACTCCATCGTGTCTCGGGTGATGATGACACCGAAATTGCCTTTCAATGTTTCATTTTGACAAAAAACATTAGTCAGCTGTATCAGATAACTTGATGTTATATGACATAACCAGAGATTATTGGCGACAGCGGCCGCGGAAAAAGATTTCTTGTAATATCTTTAAACAAATATCAAGTTGGCAATCGGTGGGAGTATACGTAGGTTCCGAGACAAACTTACAAAACAGTGCAGGCAATGAAAATTCATGATGCATCATACATACAACACTGCACTGACATCAATAATATGCGACTGTAGTCTGTAATGTTTGTTGTTAAGGATTACTTTCCTGATGACCTCAACGTACTCAGTGCGGGGTTAACATTGCGCTAATGCGTATGATCCATTGTTTCAGTTAATATCGCCGCGCCTGCTGTCGCAGCCTCACTTCCTACGAGATATGTTAATATAGAATTTAATGACGCTTCTTATTTGGGTCATGCATGCGCTAATGTCGGCGCTGCCTCTCTGTTGACTCTTGTAAGAATTGATTACCATAGTATTAATTTAATATGACACGAATTATAAAGTTGTTTGCAGTACGCAAAGCGTTAACGCTGTACTCCAGGGTTAAGTATTTTGTAATTTTTTTAACTGACTTTCAGACGATAGTTTAGTTTTTTGATTGATATTAAATCTTTGTAGTTATGACTGGGCAACGAGTGTAGAATGTAGCTTCTCAGGCTAAAAAATAAGCCAAAATCAACATCACAGTAAGATTTTTTGTGTAAATTTGAATTTTGATCAATTCTGAAGGCTTTTGTGTCATGGTCACGCTGCGAGCTTCGTCACGGACGCACGTCGCGATACATTTGCAATGCCCATTTACAAATTATATTGATTCGGTCACGTTTTCGCGGAAACAGTGATTGTCTGGCCGCAGTTTAGCATTATCCTCATGAATCCCGTTTTCTCGAGAATGTCGCCTGTCATTCGTGCGGGTTTTTTTAGCGTCGCGGCGTGCATGCAAAGCGTGCAGGCTGGTGTGGGGCCACAGTGGCCGACCGCTGCGGGTTACGCGGCAGTAGTGGTAGCGGAAGATAAACTTCCAGCATTTTTATCATTCATTCATTCTCATTAACAACAATAAAGTATCTGCTAGAGACCATATTTATTGCAAAATTGATGAAGGTATTGCTGGTTATTTTTTTTTTTCGTATTATACTCCCAAGGTATATAGGCAGTATATAGAATTATTATATAAAGAAAATATTCTTTACGTGTTATTTTGCGTTGTCATTTTAGGACTAAATAAGAATAGTTTTTGTATCAATTTTTATCCCATTAAGAACTCATAACCTAGTGCTACAAAGATACGAAAGTAAACCTAAATATAATAAACAAACCTTAAGGTTAACATTAAACCAACAGATAAATTAATTACATGTAATGCAAGCCCCGCGCCCGCCCACAGTGCGGCCACACATCGCGCTCGGCAGTCACCTCGCGTCGCCGATGCGTCCCACGATCGATTCCGTTTTAAACGACCACTCGCAAGATAACTGACGGTTATTCGTTGTTTTATGCAAACGTAAATGTTCGATGTGTGTGAGCGTGCGGCTTGTGTGATAAAAGCGACATTATTTTAGGTTTTAAATTAAAAAAAGTGGATGGACTAGAATTGCGAAAAGTATGCTGCGGTGGTTCGGGCAGGTTGAAAGGATCAATGAAGAGAGAATAACGAAACAAATTTATGTTGCAATAGTGTGTGGCAGTGTTGGTAGGGGACGCCTTAGGAGAACTTATCGATCAGATTAGTAGCTTACTGAAAAGGGCGATATAAGGAGCACCCATAACTGAAGAGCATGTATGCTGAGATGTATGAATGTAGAAGAAGCGAGAGGTGTGCCAAATGGAAATCCATGAGCTCTCCCTACCCCTCTGGGATACGGGCGTACGAAACGCAAATTGCATATTTAATACCTACAACTCATTTTAAGTGCCAATTAATGATGATGTCAACGATGTCAAAGATAACGCTGAATGTTAATGTTGGAGTCGATTTAAATCTAACGCCACATGTAAATGTAATGTAATTAAAATTGATCTCGGAGGAAATTATAGTAGCAAATGTTATATCTGCGCAGCTGGTTATCACTGACCTAATGAGTTTTGCAGTTGAGATCGCGCTAGGGTTACTAGGTATCACACACTGTCGCATCTAGACTAGCTTTACGACCTAAGATAACGTAAGCTACCTATTGCATAAACATTTCTCTATTTGTATTGAACATGGACAAAAAATTTATAAAAAACGTAATGGTTATTGGGTTTATTTATGACTAGTTTTTTAATTTATTTTATAAGTATATTTATAGAAATAAAAATCAATGTTTATATGTTTGTTTATTTGGCCTCTAAGCTTTCCTAAACCATCTGGATAAGATTGTGATGAAACTTTGGTAGGGTGTTCCGCAAAGGTTTGTGGCACAACAATCTAAATAGAGAATTTATTTTTCGTTTTTAATGAAACTTTTTGCAAAATGTTTCAATACCTTTACAATTTACAAACATATTATTTTGACTTATATGCAACCGACACTCTTTTACTTTACGTGGCATTACGACGCATGCCGGGTGTAAAACAATTTGTACAAAATCTCCGAGAGATTTAAATCATTTTAAAGTTATGCGTTGGATAATATTAGTATTGCAACCCTACCAGCTAATGAATGTTACCAAACAAAATAATAACGATCTAACCAGATGCCATGCGGGCGAACGCCGCGCGTCCGCTGCGATTTGCGCGCCAAACGCAATTCGCGCACAATATTCTTGTTGCAGACATGACTTTAATGAAGATAAACGGACATGTTTTGTCTGATTATTGCCCTGACATCACTATGTAACTAACAGATATCTTTTTTATATAAAAAATAAGAATATAATAAAATATAACTGACTGACATATCAACGCACAGCACAAACTACTAGGCCTATAGTCTCGAAATTTCGCACTATTTTTTTTATAACAGAAGGTGACAAACGAGCAAGCAGTCCACTCGGCTTACAGAGACCACCTCCCAAAGGCATCTTTTATTATTTTTTTTTATGGGATAATCCGCAACAAGCAAATGTGTTGCAGATGCGTTGCCCACCTTTAATGGACAGAGGAGGGCATAAACAGGAATAAGGACACTTCCTTTTCCCCGTTAACCCCTTCCCGTCCAATCCTCCTCCCGTTCCCATCCTATCCCGACGAGGAAAGGGTAGGAAGGGGAAGAGGACTGAAATTAGGCCTCCGGCACCTCACTAATCAGACGAAACGCAGAATACTTCTACTTCACGCCTGTCTTCTGTGAGGTCGTGGTATTTCACCGGTCGAGCCGGCCCATTCGTGCAACAGATGTTGTTGTTGCGGGCTCTACCACTGTTGAGAAGATCTCCAACAAGTTAAAGATGCGTTGCCCGCCTTTAATGGATAAATTAGAGTAGGAACAGGAAAATAGATTATCCTATATATGTATATACCCTCCTAGATCAAATCCTCCTCCCCTACCCATCCTTTTCCATTCTTTGTTTATGAGAGAAGGATAGGAAGGGGAAGAAGCCTGGAATTAAGTCTCCGGCACCTAAATCAACAGTCGAAACGTAGAATATTCCTACTTCACGCCCGACTTCTGTGAGGTCGTGGTATTTCTCCGGTCAAGCCGGCCCCGGCAACAGATGTAGATGTTGCGACTTTAAAAAGTTAGTGAAAAAAGTAGATAGTTTAATAGTTCTAGTCCGCATTGCCTTTCTGCTTGGCTGTGCTTGAAGTCAGTGTGAAAAACACACTGAGCTGTACCTTGTAATGGATTGCATTCACGCCACAAACTAGCAACCCTCTATATTCTAAATTCCTTAAAATTGAATACAGTACATATGTGTGTACGTGTGAAGTTCTACAAGTAAAAACTTCTTGAGTTAAGTTTATTGACAAAATCTTAAGTACAATGATGTGTAGCCAGCGTACATCATCATCATGTGAGATCATCTCATTACTAGTCATGACCGTATGACTTGACTTCCTGTCGGCGCCATTTGTATTGATTTTAAATTAAAACAACTGGTTCAAGTATACATAACATTTATTCTACAACTTCGTCATACAAATAAAGACCAGACATTTGAGCTGAATAATGTTGGTCAAGATACTCATTCATTCTTTTTTTCATATATAATAATATAAATATATAAAATAACACTAAAGAGTTTGTTTGTTTGAACGCGCTATTCTCAGAAACTACTAATTGGATTAAGAAAAATCGTTACATTTGATAGACCAAATATGAATGAAGGTTGTAGGCTATTTAACATTACGCTACGACCTTTAGGAGCCGAGCAGAAGGAAAAAGAACATTAAGCGAAAATTTAATTACGCTTTCGCGCGATACAAATCGACGCGGGGGAGAGGAAGAAGACTAAAAATCGAAATAGATAACTTGATTTCGTTTATATTAAACGGCGCGACGGGTGAGTACGCGGAGCACAACTAGTTAAGGATAAAACCTTAATTACATTATGCCTGTCACTAGCGATGTCGTTCGTGTCGATTAATAAACGCCGTTTAATTATTTTGTCAATTTAAAGCTTATTTAAGTTCAACTGATAATTTTATCGCAGCATAAAATGCCGGCAATGTTTAATTCATTGTCATCGTCCAACAGTTATTACAATTGAAGAACGAAAGTGTCCTTCATGGAGATTTAATTTTATTAACTCGCAAGTATACAATTATAATTTGAACATGAAAAGGCAATGTATTTTCATGATTTCCCCGTGTTCATTCGGTTTTTCATCACGAACTGGGAATTCTCTACATATTCCGTTTCGTGATTGCCATTTGAAGATTTGTTCCATTCATTTTAAAATCATTCAATTTTTGTATTTTCTAACGATTCCATTATTTAGTGAATAACTAAAAAAGTCTATATCCGTTACTTCTTTAAAGGACGTATCTATACTGTAATAAATAGAAACCGATTTTAAAACCAACTTCCACCAACAGAAAGCTCTTCCATCAGTGAGTAATCGAGGCTAAGTGTTATTCTGTTATCTACCTGAACGTAGCCGGGGCGGTTTGCTAGTATTGAATAAAGTGGGATTGGTATGCTTGTTACACCACATACTCTACCTTTTTTAAGCATACACAATTTATTTTCTCAAGTATTATTTCGGTTTCCGTCTGGTTCTTCTTCTGTCTATTCTCTCACTCTTTTGTAATAAGTTCAACGAAAAATAAATGCAATTGATTGCAGACATACCCAGCGTTTGTATGTCGAACCGGTAGTAACGCCCAAACATCTTCGTCGTAGGGTTCAAATGACTGTGGTGGTGTCATACCTTGAACTTTGTGATGAGAGACAGTCCGTGTAGTTAGTAATAATACACAAAAACATGTACAGATAACGGTACTTGCAACTTTGACACGCGGCGCTCCTAACAGATTGTGTACACGTCAGTTTGTTTGTCTTACATTAATGTACGCGCACTGACTGCTATTTGTGTTCGGTGAACATTAATTTCTTTATGAGTCGCTCACGAGCCGTTAGCACCTTTTCGTGGTGGTCCTACAATTATGTTAATAATGAGAGGTTTTACGACATCCTGCGCGGCCGCCCGCTGTCTGTTTGTGTGTTTTATATTGGTTTATAGCGAGACATCGTGATTGCTATAAAATTTACATTAACAACCGTGTCATTACGGTCGAGAGGTTCAATGGCATGAGCTGGTGGCTGCCTAGATCCAGATTCCGTCACACGAGAGCTACCAATGACAGACCTATTGACATCCGCAAGAATCAAAAATAAAGGCCATATATAAGGAGAGGAGCAGACGGAGGAGATGGGGACTTTATGTTGGCATGGTAAAATATCGTCCTTTAAACTTTTCTTGTATGAAAATGTATGTTTGAAATTGATGGGACAAATACTGCACTGTAGTTTTACCTATCTAATAGAATTTAACACCTTTACGCGAAATACCAACCGTTGCACGGGATCAGTGATTAAAATTTTAATTTACTTTTTTATATTGAATGAACACTCGAAAATTAGCGCAAAGATCAAAGGGCAGTCGACTGCCATGAGATGATAGCGCTAAAAAACCTAAAGGGCTTATCGCGAGTGCAAATGATTAGCTCCATCGGCGGCGTGGCGAGAGGTGCCGGCCGTCGAGTGCCGCGCGGCCGTGTGCCAGCATCCATTGCCGGTAATTTCCCTCCGCAACGCTAATTATCTCTTATACATTGGAGTCCTCTACCCCGACTTGATTCCGCATCCTAGAAAAATGTTATTTAATTTCAAAAATATTTAAAAAAAATCTTTATCACAACTAACGTCACGTATGATAATAGGTGCTAAGGCCTCTTTGTTTGTTTAGTTTTTTTGTAAATTTAATAATTTCAGTCCATTGCTAAACAATTATTAAATTGTCAAATTAATTTACAAATAATAATAACCAGCATAATAAGCGATAGATAAATATCTGTCTGTTTGGTTGTTTGTTTCTTAGGGTGGCCAGAGCTTCGATCCCAGCAGCCTTGTATCTATTAATTCCGTAAAAAATATTAACGGATGAGGAAGAGATAACAAAATCACGAATAAATTCACTTTAATCCGTTAGTGTTAGTCAACATTTGTTTGCCGTAATCAAGAATAATTTATAGCACGTGGCCCCCTGAGTACTCCGACCTTTCCAGATTAAAGATTCAACAACGCAACTAATAAATTATTGATACAAGTATTTAAATCCACTTTATACCGATAACTTTTTTTTTTTTTTTTTTTATATGATAAGGGGGCAAACGAGCAACGGGTCGCCTATAACTAACTTATATCGATCAGATTAGTAACATACTAAATAAAGGCGATATAAGGACTACCCGTAACCGACGAGCTTGTATGCGTAGTTGTACGAATGTAGAAGAGAGAGAGGTGTGCCAGGATCGCGACAAATGTAAATCCATAATCTCTGTCTACCCCTCTAGGTTACGGGTGCATATTTATTTATTTAAATCCACTTTATTTTATATTATATTAGTGATCTGCCGGCTTCGCCCGGGTAGAACTAATTAATTTGATCCAATTACTGCCGTAGGATACTTAATAGGTCCACGAGGCAAATCTGAACGTTTTCTGAAAATTTTATCGAAATCGGTCCAGCCCTTTCAGAGTCTATGGAAAACATATCTTCTTTTATATATTTATAGATAGATTCACCAGGCTAGTCCATATTTTATGATATAATAAAGAGGAAGAGTTTGGTTGTTCGAACCCATTAATCTCAGGAACTGCTGAACTGATTTTAAAAATTCTATTGGCATTAACAGATCAATTATTACAGAAGGTTATAGGCTATTTGACGTCACGTTACGACCCTTAGGGACTTAAAGGGCCCCTTAGAAATAGGTAATGATTTCCTTTAAAACCGCAGGGACGGCTGGTATAAACATCGATGTTACTTATTTAGTAGTAATAGTAATTCCTCCGATCGCTTCATCTTATTGTGGCCTTATCAAAAGCTCATTCGATTCCAATACAACAAAAGGCCAAAACATTTTAATGAGTTTGATTAAATGATTGCTTTCATTAATTACTTTGACAAATTGCGTAGGATGTTAATGATGGAGACGGGGGCAATAATCGCGTTATCTCCAACTAGCTCCGAGTGCCCTCACCACTCGTTTTAATTTTAATGCAATTAATTTGTTTGTAATATCGGATGGTCCGGTATTCCTCGTTCAATTTTCAATCTTCTTTACATTGTTGTTTCAATTTATTTTATTCTTTAAATATAAATTTGCTTATTATGATTTTCCTGTACGTAAGAGTACGGCAGACAAAATAACTACACATGTCTTCAGTAATAAAATACCAAGTCCGTAAGTATATCAGAATGTCGGTAGTATCGGACGGTGGGCGTTTGGGATCCGACAACTGCTAACTTATTGTTTTAACGTTAGTAACTTTTGTTCTCACCAGAGTCCACGCCTTACTTGTTTGTAAAGTAAACAGAATTTTAAATGTGATGAAAAAGTCGTTAAAGGGTTCTTCTCATATTTATTATAGTCTTGAGTTGATCTTTAGAAGTAGGCCGATAAACTTATGAGCCGCAAAACTTACTCCAACTACTAATTTAAGCCAATTACAACTCAACCCAATCAAGCCTCCTATGTATACATCTCGTGTTCAAGCTTAACGTAGGCTCGGATGAAGTGATTACAGAGGACGGGCCTCGGGGCCTCGGGGCCGGAGGACCGTCATTTATTTGCCGTATTTAACATACATTAGCAAATTACGACGTAGACTTGGACGAGCCGATAGTGAGCTGTACGGCGGACTCACTAATTCACTACATGACATAATCATTTGGACGTAACGTACTAATCGCACCGCTTCGATTCGAATTGTCATGAAGCAATGCTGACT
>JWHW01043310.1:120527-138875 GCA_000931545.1 Papilio glaucus
GGCCCCGCCATCACACCGCGATAGGCAGCCATTTTGATTTGTTATGACGCGATGTGTCACACATGCTCGTATGTTAATTAAATAATAAAACCATCGCTTCTATAGGAAGGGCTTAAAGTCCCAGTAATCATGTTTTATATATCATATTGTAAATATAATTGTAAATATAAATAAAAGCATTTTGTAAATTTATTTTCCACATAGAAATCGCTTTAGATCCAACTCAGCAGCATCAACAAAGTTGAAACAACTTTAGTATTCTATATGAGGTCCTCATAAAGCTAATGAAAGAGCTCTGGGACCGATACAAGGCCATACGACGACCTCCTAACTACGGCTAAATCATTGTTTATGAGATGGGAACTACTGACCCTTCCAAACCGCACCATACTGACAACTAGCGCGGTCACTGTGCACCGTATCGCCCGGTGTTATGGTCTATTTTTATTTACACTACAATACAATAGTGGAAACATTAGTTTGTTAATAGAAATATGCGTGTCACGTGTAACTTGTCTAAGATTTTTTTTTGTTGATCTTTATTGATATCTAGTTTTGTGTACAGAAATTAGATGAAGAAGAAGCCAAAAAATTACGACACCCAAAGCGGTTGGATAGCCATGATCCATCCTTCTCCGCACTGGCTCAAGGATGGCGATTGACTGATATGATCTTTGTTAATACCTTACATTCTGTCACTAACGTCAGAGTTAAGAAGCTGGTGGCCAAGTCGAACATCATTGGATAAAGGCACACAAATTCCGTTGGCCGGCCACCTGGGAATGTCGAACGTGAAGCGTGCATACTTGACGGCGGATTGGTCGACGCGCAGTCGGCCGTCCCAGGTATCGCTGGAAAGCTTTTTTCTTTGAAAAAAACATGCAAACTATCACCAATTCGTGTAATAAATGGAATTAAATATTAACTAAAAATGACTACAAGAAGTTCGTTGTACTAGAAACTTTATGTTCAAGTCAATTTACCGAAACAAAAGAATCCGAGTCGGCGTGAGCGCGTCGCCGGCAAATACTCGACAAGTTCCCGCGGCCCCGGCGCCGCCAGCGAACACGAAACTTCCCGCGGACTCCGCCGACTTCGTTTTGTAAGGCTCCAAACTTTATATCGCTAAGTACGCGACAAATCCTTTAAGGTTTTGTTGTACAATGCCCCATTCAGCGGCGGTTCATCTTTACTCACTTCATTAAATTGAAATAAAATCGCTTTTAACTTCCTCATTACTTCTATGAAGTAATAGAAGTTTAAATTTATTTACTTTCTTCCAAATTGTACATCAGTCACAATAGTTGAGCTTCACTGGCTGGATTATATCGTCGCCATTTGTTTGGACGTTTGTATCAGTGTTGAACACTTTAAGAATTAACTAACCTGTAATTACCCCAGTATGATTATAAATGCTAAGATGTCTAGTTGGGTACCTATCATCGGTAAAGCTTGCGGAGAGCCTGTACATCATCCACTTATGTAAGATGGCGGCTATGTCCAAAGTATATGCTTCTTGCTGTTATGTAATATAACGGTGATTTTTCTGTTTCACCACCTCACTAAATACCTTCCGAAGTTGTTAGAAACGAGGTCAATTCATTCAGTACTTATTTGTTTTCTTATTAAAGTCAACGCAACTGCAACCAATGTACTGTTGCATTGATCAGGTTTTTTAAACAAACATGAGGTCACCGTGTAATAATATAGCATGATGCCATCCTTTGTGCAACAAAATCTTCTAACGTCTGCTCACTCTCTGGATCATCGCGCCCTCGACTTTGAGAGTATTTGAAGGGAAAAAAACAGCAACCCGATGCCGGCGCCGCGGACACACGGTGAGACAGACAGACAGGCGCGACAAGTAATTAATATGGGCCGGAGACACCCGCGGAGTGTCATGCATGCCGCCCTCATTAGCGCGACAGCTCGTTGCCTTTAAATTGGGCGCATATAGATAATTAATTATACTGTTTTGTACAGATAATTAATTAGACCGTAGTTTATGTTTTGAACACAAGACTAAAGCTTGGTGTGGAACAACAACTGAATAAAATGTATGAGACATCGCCTAAGACTTGCTGGATGTGTGCGCTCCCCATTCCATACGATTGTTAAATCCGTAACATTCGGAGACTGTTTTTTAATCGACAAGCTGGAGATTTAAATAAAATATAAATTAATAAATTCGTTTCCCGATCCGGAGTAAACACAGTCCGGACGCGTCGCGTTACGCCGCGTTAATTGCTCGCGCCGCTCCGGAACCGAAACGATATAAACTTGATTTTAACTAAAATCTTAAACATTTAAATGAATAGTTGTAATTATGATTAGTATTTTGTTTAAATAACACTACATACTGAAAGGTGGAAGTGATTTTATAGAATAACATAGACAGTATAAGAAATATGATATTTTTTTCTATTGTCAATGAGAGTGATTGTTGTGGCGACACACGCGTGACGAAAATACATTATTGTAATTACTAATTCATACTAAAGCTCATATGTTTGTATTGAACAAAATACAATAATGAAAATGATGAATAACATTGATGAATTAGATTGATTAATAATGATTCGAAGAACGTAATCTCCTTAATTATTTACAAATTATGTAAATAATAAATAAAAAGAAAAAAATTCAATGATATTCAGATTCAGATGAGAAACATAATATTGTGTTTTATTCTTGTTTTATGTATTATCGACTAGCTGGCTCGGCAAACTGCGTTCCGCCCTATAATTAACAAATTGTTCACTATTTAGGCGATAATGGCTTACACATTAAAGATAGATGTATGCTGTCGCGGGCTTTTTTGTACAACTATTTAAGGTAAATATTTCCATTATATACGTGTAACTTAAACAGCTTTTGCAGACACCAGAATAGCTCGCATATGTCGGAAGTTTTTCCTCCTTACTTGACACTTATCGTTATATTTTGGACAATTCACACAATAAATTATAGCCTATGTGTTATTCTGATGTGTAAAGTTTCAATAAAATCTATTACGTATTTTCCTTAGCTTCAAAGCTGGAGTAGTCATATAGACTTGGATCAGACGGGTTCGCTTTCCGAGAGCTTTGCTGATGCAGCTGAAATCAAGCTAAACATAAAAGTAAAGATAACACAAATAAAAAGATTCTCAACGACAAAGTTTCCAAAAGCAAATAACATTTGTAAAAGAAGGTTCCCAAATTACAATCGTATCGGTAACTTTTTGAATTAACGAGTGATTTTAACACTAACAATGTTGATTTTAAATCAAATATTGTCTAAGGGTGTTGGGTTACGCGTTAATTGGCCGCGTCTGCCTCGTCTGCCGCGCCAGTCTGAGGCCCCAACCGAATTACTTTAATTAATTGGGTATCCGTTAAGATAAAGATATGGCCGGCCGTCGAGATGACGGCTTTCGGCGATCGTTTGAAACTAAACAGGCGGGAGGTAAACGAGACGCGTGCGACTGTTGATAATGAACTATCAACGTGTAATAATCTAAGAGATTCATTTACGGCGAACAAACATGATAAGCTGACAAAGTTAAGTGCGATGCCCCGTATCTATAGTCTATGCCCGGTATAGAAATCTATACTAATATTATAAATAGGAAAGATTTGTATTGTTGTATGTTTGAAACGACTAATCTCAAAAACTAATGGACCGATTTCAAAAATTCTTTCACCACTAGAATGGTACATTATCCCTGAGGAACATAGGCGTATTAATAATCATTCACATTATCGGTTGCCATGGTAATGTTTTGTTTCGATGATAACATCTTTTTGACACATAGATAATTCAACATTTTAAATTCGATGTTATGATACGCGAAATAAAACTACAAAACTTTTCAACGAGAAAGTTGTGATACGAATGCGTGCGAAGCCATGAGCTACAGCTAGGAAGTAAAAAAAACATGTAGTTTAGTTACAAACCCGTCACTACAAACGAATAAAGGGAATTAATTAAAAAAATATTGCTTCCCTTGAATTTAACATAACCTATCAAAACTTCATACATACTTTTTTAAGTTAAGTTATATTATCAAATTTTGGCTCTCGACTACCGGAAGACAAAACGACTCCTTGAATTAGTGTTAGTCTTGAGTAATTGTATTATTAAATACTTTTAATATAGAAGACTACCTGACTTGACAATTCTCAATGTTACAACAGAGAACTTTACGACTAAAGTGTACTACGCTAAGTAAGTTAAGTCGACTTCAGTTGGTACTGGGAGTGTATAGTGCCGGCGGCCGGAGGGCATGAAAATTTAACTGACGCAGCGGACAGGTGGCCGGTACATTGTAACCCCACGGCCGCCCCACAACACACCAATCCCACACATAAAACAATTTAAAACTATTCAATTATTATTTCTCTATAGATTTAGAAATGATTTTTACGTTATTAATGCTTTAGCATCCTTCAATAAAACTTTGAACGCAGTGCTGCTTTGAAATTGCCGCAAACTGATTTTCATATTAACATTGAGTGCACGAAACCAACACCGTCTGTGCCGAACTAGCCTCCAGGTACGTCCGGGGCGTTCCCGCTTGCACCCGAAACTTTCCCGGTACCCTATCCCCTCTCCCCCGGCGGCCGAGTGTTCCCGCGCGTGACCCCGCCGTTCCTGATTTATTCGGGGACTTACTACCGGCCAAAGAGCGATCGCTTCTCAGACAGGACATTTGTTACTAACCTACGTTTTATACTTAAGTAATGTTGTTGCTTGATAGAGAATATTTTAAACATGGACGAAAGAATAAGATATTCATCTATTGGAATAAATATCTGCTAGGAGTTTCTTACATAACGTACAGAGCTGATTTCTAGAAATTATTTAAAGCGTAACCTGTAACGACAATTTTTCCCTGTATGATGTTTCACTTCAAAAACATAGTCATGAGTTATATTTTAAAAAATGTAACGCAAGCACTAGGTGGCAAGAAACTGATCTATCTTATTTGCAACCCGTTGCTCGTTTATTGCCTTCTCCAATAAAAAAAATCTAGCAACGGACGTCCATTGGTGAGATGACAATGACGAAAACGATAATAAATGTATTTAAAATGATTTGTAATGTAAATTATGTCACCACCTTGATATTCCTAAAGAACACTGTAAGAAATGCTAAAAATTGAAAATTCCAAAACTTATTAAAAGCACGATTTAAAGAGAATTCTTTGTTGTATCCAATTAGAAATTCAATAAGATGCAAAGCCCGATGCGCCGTCTGTACTTACTTACTCTTTGAATAATACCGGGAGCTTTATTGGAGCACCTGTAGGTATTAGGTATTAAGGTGTATTGGCTATTCCGGCCGCTCTACTGGACTTACGGCACTTTCCCTAGATATTTATTCGGCTCCTGGTGATTTATTTATTCCCGTGTAAGTCATTCGCACCTGCAGGATTTGTTACAGTGGAATAATTCTTGGAACAATGTATAAACTTATTTATATAGTATTATTGTATATCTTCTATGTTTGTATGAAAGTTTGTACGGAGAAATAATTATAATCCAATGTAAGTTGACCTCAGATCTATGACATCGATTATATCAAGAAGAGTTCAGCATAGGCTGGATGAATTAAAAACACTCCTACAAGTTAAAAACGGAACAGACCTTCATATCATTGCGTCGGCACATTACTAATAATTTTGTTCATAATTCATTACCGGGCTCGACGCGGTTCGGTAATGGATCCATGTACTTTAGGGCGGTTTTCGCAGGTATTTTCCCATAATTACGGGCGAGGTGTACTTCATTGCCTACATACCCTCTTGTCTCGGGGCCGCTGTACCGAGCTATCGCACCTCCATTTTTCATAACGGGTCCGTTATTTTTCACCCTTATTGCGCGCGGACACGTTTTTTTCACAGATATATAGCTGGTCACCGACACAAATTACTTTGTTAGCTGTTTTTTTGCGGTTAAATTGATATTTGCGACTCATTCGACATGTTTTATACAAATGCTACCAAAAATATTGTCTTGGAGTTATTATTGTTATCGAGTATTTATTTAGTGGTTACAAAAATGTCTACCTCTGTGAAGCGACATGGGGAGAAGAAACGTAAAGAACATGTCTCTCAGCAGGCAGAATGCAGTAAGTGCTTTACATTGGCATTAACAAAAGTATCGTATCTTAATACTTCTTCAGTGGTGGTGATTCGTTCTACTATTTCAAACAGTTGTCTTGAAGACATGTGTTAGTTACTTTGGTGCAGCAAAATAGCTAGTACTTCGCTTATTTAATATTTTATTCCACTCATTTAAACGTTCGGGTTTGGGCATGTTGAAAGAATCAATGAAGAGAGAATAACGAAACAAATTTATGTAGCAAAAGTGAGTGGCAGTGATGGTAGGGGACGCCCTAGGAGAACTTATATCGATCAGATTAGTGGCTTACTAAAAAATGGCGATATAAGGAGCACCCATAACCGACGAGCATGTATGTGTAGATGTATGAATGTAGAAGAAGCTAGAGATGAGCCAGGATCGTGCCAAATGGAAATCCATGATCTCCGCCTACCCCTCTGGGTTACGGGCGTGAGCGCATATTTATATTTTATTTATCATTTAAACGTTAAACGTGTTACACCTACGCAAAACCATTTATTCGTAAATAGTGCTTTTACAGCTCAAAGCATTTCAATGTTCATCTACCCCCTGTGGTTGGAGGCGTTAAGGCTTGAGGTGTGCCCGACGTAAACAAATATCAACTCGGCCTCTCACAATCACTGTATCGGGTTACACAATAACTTATTGGCCGTAACTCGACGCAATAATCACTAAAATTTAATATTCATTTTATTTCACACCGTCCCCGAAACCAATAGAACGATGCGCGTGGTTTCTTCTATTAACGTCTTTATCTTGTACGTAGGTAGGTTCTTAATTGAGTAACGAGAAGTTTGCCGCTGGTAAAGTTATGTATGTCAAATATTGCAGTGTCGTATTTTGTGTGGCGGTTTATAGCCCTATGTGGGTTTACGCAAAAAGAGGATAATGTATTTTATTCATTGGCGCAAGGCTCAAGCTTAGCGTGGTTTTTTTTTGGTTCTGCAAGACAACTGATATGACGGCTTCTGTGTTTTGTGTAATATGCCTATTATTTGATGAGACAGAATGGTCACAGCTCGCAGTCGAAAATCACGCAGTTGTAATATGAATTTGGGGATTATGAATAATAACGAACCTAGTTCAATAAATGTTTACACAAATCACTGAATTTCACAATCTAACCAAAAAATGACAGCTTTCTTATAATAATTTTTCATATAAAACTGCATTAAAGAACACCTTTAGTATTTAAGTTACTGTAGCACTGTCACACTCCGCAGAAGAACACAGATCAAATCACGCCTCACTCTTCAAAATTAGTCAAGCTGGTTAGGTTATAGGAGGTCTCTATGACAGCGTCTGTTCTTTTGACACCTACTATATAGATACATATGAGCGGAAAACTTTACTCTCTTTCTGGTTCAGTCAGGTTAAAAATAATCTTGAAATGTCTCAAGGTACTTGTTTCCACTTGGACCAAACCCTTATAAAGTCTTAGGGTGTCATTGGACATAAAATTGAAAATAAAAAGTCGAAAAACAGCGACCTGCGAATATTGCGAGTGCACGGCGAGCGGCGCCGCGGTCGCGTTGTGTCGGACGGCTCATAAACTTATTGAGAGCTTACTGCTCATATATTAATGGTAGGGCTGCTTAGGAAACGATATTTATTTTGTATGCAAAGTAAAAAATTCCCACGGAAGCTTGGCGTCAGGCAAAACCTATACAGACTACGTTCACTGTGGAGACCTCAAATAACTAGAGAAAAGGTCACGTTATGTGGGCTCTGTACTGGAAAGGGAAGAAATATTTATTTATTTATTGAAACAAATAATATTTACTTTTTATTTGCTCGCCAAAATTCTCTCTTCTATGGCCAATAAAGCTATCTACTCTTTGTACCAAGTCAAATTTAAGTTGCGCGATTGTAAAAGTACAACTTTTTTTACAAGAAGTTGACGCAATAGAGTGAAAAGCTGTTTTTATGATAGAATCATAATGTCGTCTAGATCAGCTGTCGATCTCATTGAAGCCAGTACCTGGATTAAATGATAATTTACTATAAACAAATACATGAATGATGATAGTCAAGAGTCGAAATACCTCTACAGATGAAGTTATATATTTCGATATAAAAACGGTATTTTTCGATGGAGTTTACAAAGAGGGCGATATATCCGCTATATTTCCCCGCCGCTATTTGAAAAGCTACGAAATTTATTTGCAGCCTCGCTTAATCGGAGCCTGCTGATCTCAATAAAGAGCGAATTGATTAAAACTGTAGTAGGCCCTCAGATTTTCGGTAAATTGGAGCCGACGAGAGCTCTGAAGCAGTTGCAATGCGAGGCCGCGTGCTCGCTGCACGATCCGGCACGGTATTACAATTATTTTATTTTAATTATCCAATATATGGCTCGTAGGAATATGTCTCGCCTTTATTATTTAAAATAAACTCTGTATTGTTGTTATTAGCGTATCAATGAGTGATGATTGTTACTTAAGTTGCGACTTGTGTTAGGTAATAAACCTAACACAAGTCGCAACTTAAATGATAAGTTGCATACAATGAAGAAAACTGAGTAACCATAATTAAGTTTTAAGTAACTATTTTTAATTTTCTTTCATACTAGCTGTGCCCGCGACTCCGTCCACGTTGAATACTTTACGCAGCATTTTTAATTTTTTTGGCTAATTGTTTTGCTAATACAATTCATATATACATAAAATTACGCGGCGCTCATTTTGTACGGCGCGGCGCTTGGCAAGTTTCTACGCTTTCAGTTTCTCTGTGTTTCTCTAATATTTTTTCTCTTGTCGCAAATTTATTAAGCATTCCTTTCATCCTCTATTTTTATTTTACGCGCTTAAGGCTTATTTTTTTACAAACTTTGAATGTCATATTCATTTATATGTAATCAAAAGCCTAAAAAATAAGTTTCAAGCTTCTAGCTTCAAAAATGACGAACCTTCCATACAAACTTCCATCCCCTATTTCAAACTCTTACAACCTTTTTTTCTCATTAAAAGGTAGCTAATGTACTTTCTCGGGCTTTAGACTGCACCAAATTGCACCACATTTCGTTTAAATCGGTTTAGTAGTTTAGGCGTGAAAGCGTAACAGACAGACAGAGTTACTTTCGCTTTTATAATATTAGTGGGGAAGTTGATTACATATTTGGAGGACATTCTGGTCTGGTCATGGTCTCATCTCTGTTTTTTCAAAGATTAAAAAGATGGCAGCATGTTTCATGTGAATGTTTTCACCAGAGTGAACCCACGATAAGAAATAAAAGTGTTTTTAAAACATGACAAATGTAACAACCGATCCGTTCTGAGTCGTGTGCACTGTCTTTAATCTTAAATTCACTGTATTACTTATAGATAGTGCTGCTAGCCCGATTAATATAGAGACAACGTAAACGTAGATTAAATCAAGTCCAAAAGTCACTTAAGATGGCGCTCCATTTGATCGATTGTTAATTTTCTCCGTCGGGCGAAATTACTGAATAAAAAACCTGAGCCGAGACTTCTGAAACACTCGATTGCCCTCCATTAGGGCGGAGGGAGGATCTGTCTGTATATTAAAAGGACTACCCTTAATTTATTGCTGTGCCGAGTGTCCATCGTCCTCTGTACTAGACTTGTGAATCTGTTTTATTGAAGCGAGGCTTCCATAATTATCCTTTTTATGCTGTCGTAATGACGATAAGGGCTGAAAGGAGGAGGAAAGGGCTAAGGACATAGGTTTGTCTGTTTATAATCTAAATTGCAATAAATATTTAATCTACGTATAAAGTAAACGTTTACTTAAGGTTTAGAACTTGTTGCAGACGTGAGACTTAAAATAACGTAAAAACAAATATTTTACCGATGTAAACTTAATGGATTAGGATTTAGTCATATTCAATCGGAAAACTGTTTTGCGCTTTTGAATGTAAATTAACTTTGACTAAGCTTATAACACTGAATGTAAAGTTTCCCAAAAAGGTTTTTCGACGCAGTAAGCCTCCGACAAGATGGAACGATGATCTGGTCAAGTTTGCGGGAGTCCACTGTGGCAGGGGACCGATCTTTGTGGCCTTTTTTGTGTTTTCGGGGCGGGTGTTCTCGGTGTTAACCAAGATACCTCGTTTCTGGGGGAAAGACAGGGTTATGTGAGGTTTTACTCACTAAGACCCCGGTGGCCATCCTCAAGTTGCGATAGTCGGGGGCTTCGGGATCTCCAGTGAACGCACCGGTGCCACCTGCACTAAGCTTGCGCACAACCCTGGGAAGCAGGCGTTCCCCTTGCACTTTACCAGTGCTACGGCAACACAAGGTCACGCCATGTTGCCGTGTTCCCGGGATTGGGATCTTTGAGGCCTACGTCCAGCAGTGAGCTGACCAGCTGAAACGATGAACGTTTTCTCAACATTTGCGCGTGTTGTAAAACGAACATCGCAGTGCACGCCGCGTACTAAATATAATATCTACGCTTACAAAAATATTACGGATTGGATAAAATGTACCTTTAGAGATCAATTTTAACGAATTAAAAATCCCGACGCTTTAAGTGGTGTGCAGCGCTCACGGCCACAGCGGCACTGCTATGTTTAACGTCCGTACATTGTAGTGCTTTACTTCTATATTATGATCTGATTGACATTGACTGCGTTTCCGGCAACAGCTTAATGATGCCAATACACATTTCATTCATAAGATTCTTATGTTAAAACAAAAGTAATTGTTAAAAATTGTGTAGTTATTACTACCTACTAAAAAGAGATCGGACTACAATTAACAATTAATAGCTTTTTTGCAGCGAAAGAGTTTAAAAAGCAGATGGATGTAAATATAAAGAAGCCTGTACGTTCCACATTAATTATTTCGTTAAAGAGGCCCTTTGACTTTTAATTGTTTACAATTGAATTAATGATTTGAAAATCCGTTAGCAAAGTAATACTCATGTATAAAGGTAAGATGGCCGTGTGAGTGAACATGAGCGCATTGCGCCGGCGCATTAATTCGGCATTCCGAGTATCAAATCCGTGCGGTGTCGCGCTGTTCTCGGAACATAGATAAGCTGGTTCTGGGAACAGCGGATGCGGCGCGGCCGCTCTCGCTGACTGCGATAACGTCGCGCCACGGATCCTACGAAATTTAAGAATTATGCGACATTTTCTGAAGGCGAAGTCACATCAAAGAAAGATTTAGATTTATAGATATGAATTTAACCTCGAAATGTTTATTTTAGCTGTCATTTCAAATCAACTTTTAATATTTTTTCATCGGTTCATAGACTACTGATTGACTTCCGATGTCTATACTCACAGTATAGAATAGAAGATAGAATAACTATCAAAAGGAACATACAGGATGTTCCTTTTGATAGATATTAATAATTTTTTGAATTTATTGAAATGTACTAGCGAAAAACGCGTATTATTTTCGAATCTATCTCGTATTCATTAATTCATGCTTCAAGTCCAGTTCAAGTCTCTTATTGTTGTAAAGCAATTGAGGTCTATGTAAATAATTCCTGTCATTTGCTAACTTAATGTGACAGAGGATGATCTAACTGTAATAAATAATACTAAACAGTACTTGTATGTACACTCAAAAAATATGTACGTATGAGATTGATATCTGTGAACGATGAACTTCTAACACATTACGAGGACGGAAACATTGTGAGTTTATGTATTGCATTAGAAACGAAGATGTGCAAAATCTGTTTCTTACTACTGTACTGAGTGTACTGTCCTGAGAGTTACTTTTTGTTTGTGAAAATGTATACTAAAGCACGTATGTCAATGCGCGTCAGGTAGCATCTCCAGCACATGTTTGGAACTGCCACTTGTGTTGACTTTTTAAGCAACAGGCAAGTGGCTGGTGGCCGGCGACAGTGAGGCGACAGCGGGACGACATGCGGCGACACCCAACTAGCGCAGGTAGACCCACTTGATATTTGGAAGGACCACTTGAAGATTTTGATAGTGATGTCCGCGACGTATTTCGTCGATATCGATTGAAACTTAACACTTATAACTTTTTATTGCAAAAAATGGCTAAAGATTCTTATATTAAAATTGCAACAGTCGGATCCAGTAAAATATGGTAATCTGTTACCATATTTTACTGGATCCGATACTTGGATAGCAAAAACAAATTTGTGAAATTAGATTATCCAACCAAATTTATTTTTTAATTAGACAAGTTGTCGCGCACTAAGGTTGAGCCCTTTAGGGGAGGAATTTAGAAAAATCCTTATTTAGTGCTCGTCGACGTAATAACAGAAATCATTGTGCAAATTTTTAAATCTCTGGGCACTGACCAGTTTAGACTATGCGTTAATATATTAGTAAGTCAGTTTACTCTTTTAATAGAAAATAGATAAAATTAAAAAAACATCGACACCGAATCGTCTAACGTGCCAACACTAAAAGGTTATCGTGTTTAGTTTATCAAGCGCTCACTTTTTGTAGTAATGGAGCAAATGTCTTATTTGTATATAAAACGACATGTCTCGAGAGCACAAGAAGCAAAAAAAAACGTACTCGAAAGGGACGCGTCGGGTACAAATTATGTTAGCATGCAAGGCAGAGCCTGACTAATTTTATCGATAAACATGTTGAACATTTTAATGGTCGTTGTCTAACGAAATGCTTTTACTCCGATTATCAAGTCAATTTTAAAATGTCGTTTATTGCACACGAAAGTTGAACAACGTCTAATAACGTTATCATTCCCCAAAAACTTGGCAGATATATTTTTGGAACACAACGTGAAAAATAAAAGTTGTTTGTTGAGCGACTACTGTAGTGTATACTGCCGGACAACAGCATCCACACAGCATTACAATATCTGTTACATGAATAGGCCAGATCGGTTTGTAAAATAAAGATCTAATACTCTTCTATCCCTTCTTCTTCTCTGCTTTTTACTATGTTGGGGGAAGAGGATGTATTAATAAGATAACAGCTGCTTAATTGTATTATTATTTTCTTATATATACTTATATGCTGACACTAAATAAGGATGCTACATTATTCCCCGTTTTATAAAAAATGCACTAAATATGGTTGGCTACATAATGCCTATCAGTGAGCCTGAAACTGTTTTGCTTGTCGTAGATACTTATAGGTAGTGTTCTTTATACTGGCACTAATGGCTTGATTACTCGAGCGAAGTGGTGAGACAGTACCCGGCCTAGGCCTAGTAGGTAGAACGGGTACCGAGGTACTATTTTTGTAGGTCAAAACTTTCGGGAGACATTATTAAATAATTAATTAATTTAATTAAACGGCTTAACTCAAATTCGCTTACTTCGCAGAGGGCGCGTACGGACCGCAGTGCGAGACACGGCCCGACCGCGAAATCCCACTCATCCTGAAGAAGGACCTCCGGCAGGTCCGAAACTTGTCGATACCTACATCGATGTACGCGAACGTGAGTTGAGCCATTTAATTTAATTAAAGGTACTTCAATGACCAACCAAAAACCAATTCTTGATTTTTACCCTTGAAATATCACGTTAAAAGAATTCATGATAATCCATAATAAGATTTGTATATTCTTACAGAAATAAGAAATACTTATGCATACGCTGCGCGCACTCGGCTGCACGGAGCTAAGTGCGGGGCGACGGCATCGTCCCGGGACCGGCAGTGCGCCGCTGTACCACTCGGGACGGATTAGCCACAGCGGTCTGGTTTGTTTCCACTATTAAACGCTACCATTCATATCCGTGGACAAAGCCAGTCAATGTAAACACAGCATACGACTCATTAAGCGTGCTGTAATCCTCTAAACATGTTTCCAGATACGGTAAGTGTAATACTCAATACAAGAGAGGTCAATAATACCTAAAGCTATCATAGTATAATCTAATAAGAACCAGTTTCATTGGCTCGTGTTGAGTAATAATGTAGATACGTCATGAGAACAATTACTTTATTTTCTTATTAATAAAAAATTAAGCTAGATGTTATACAAACACTAATGAACCTTACCGCATACTTTGAGTTGCCGGAGGATCACACTGTGTACATGAGAGGATATATCTTATGACGTTTAATGAGTAAAGAATACGTGTACATCCATTATTCGAACCTGAGCTCGCTGATTACCCTGCAAACAGCGGTAATCCCTCGGGCGCGGCGCGTGACAGGCGCGAGACACGCGCGGGAACAGACCGGCTGTCCTGCTGGCAACGTTACACAGACGTACACACTGTTATCCTACAATCTGCAGGATTTAGTAAATCGATACATAAACAATAATTACTAAAATGACACTAATAACAGTGGAAATAATAATAGTCTGAATTATATTTGTAAAATAGCGTTCTCTAAAGATACTTCAACACTTTTACATGAAATAACTCTTAATTTTAAAATGAGAAGTAAAGATTTTAAAATAATATAAAACTGTATATACCTCCGCATTGACACACGCTCACCACCCGGAGACAAAACGTCTGCCAGAAGTGGTCAAGAAATCTCCACCACAAATCCTAAAGTATGGTTACTGATGATAATAAGAAACTTAACGATGACAATGTGCTCGTTAGCTATACATTTGTCAAGTGCAAATTAACTAAAAAACTTCACAGATCGAAAGTAACATTAATCTACAAATTTCACAAATGTAAAATATCCAAATAATGTATAAAATTAAATGTAGTTAAGAATAACCTTTTCAAAATACGTAGATCAATTGATCCATTAGCAGCACTAAATACTAAGCAAATTTATAATTAAATCAAACTACGAACGAAAAACTAAATGAAATCGCACTTAAAACATCGCCTCATAAATACAGTAATGACTGATACTGTTCAGCAAAATGAAAAAAAAACAGTAGTTTTCGACGTCGATTTTCGATCATCGGATTAAACCGGCGGAGCGCTCGCTAATTAATTAAGCAGTAACGATATAGCACTAACCGTTTTTAATATTTGTAATTAAATGCGAGCACATTTGCTAATGAAACGTGGATCCGCATTCAAATACAGCGCGTGGATAACACTGGCTCTAGGATGAAAAGGGCTGGGAGTGAATTAATACGGTTCCTAAAAGGATTGGCTCCAGCATCAAGCCTTGATGTTTGACCTACAAGAGAACTTTCCTTTGACTATCACGTTAGGCTATTAAGGTCCGAGTTACAGTTCTTTTAAATGCTAAAACTTCTGAAGTTGAAGTTATTAGTTCTTCCTATGCATAAATGTCAATAGTGCGTATCACAAAGATCTTACAAAACGTTAATAAACGCAAATACCATTTCTATAAACAACGAACCTTTTTACCTAAACTACCATCCGGACTGTACATTAAACCAGAAACATATAACCTAATAACACTTCGCGGTAAAGATAACTTATATGATTATCAGAAAAGATATAAAGTAAGAAGCGATAAACATACAACTGTTTTCAGATTGCACTATGTAACATATAATTTTCGTATATAATACGTGCCTCAACAAATCTCTAAAGGCTATTTACATGTCTAATGAACGACCACTTAAAGTTACTTACTTCGTTTACGTGGCGTTTGAACAATATGAAATAAACTCTATTCTAACGGTATACGGTTCTTGTTGGCAGGCAAAGTGGTCGTTTAAAGTTGACGACATTGTTGTAAAATCAACAGAAGTGTGAAACCGCACCAACTAATGTTTACCATATGGCCATGGTTACAAGAATAAGGACTTGTGGTGAGCAAATATAGGTGGTACTTTTTATTTCTCTGTGTTAAGAAATATTGTCCTGCACGTGATTTTCCCTTGGTCACGGCATCACGCACGAACGGCGGGACTGATTTCGCTAATTCTTTTTGTTATTGTCATGAGGTTTTTATGACAGAAAAATGAGGAAAGCTGTGCGGAAAATTAGTAAATTTAAGAAAACTTAACGACCACAGTAATTGTTTTAAAAAACGTAACCTTAGAGCTTTTGGCGTAACTGTTGTTTGACAGTCGACGCGGTTACTTTAAGTAGGGGATAAATGTATGGAGAGACTACCCGTGCGAAGCCGGGGCAGTCGCTAGTACTTTATAATTAAATGGAAAGTGAACTGTTTATGTTAATACTTTAATAATAACAGTCGACATGATAAGATATTAAATGACTGTCCGTTCCTTTGCAAAGGGATTGGTTACCGCTCGCCACCCACCACGGTGTCGCAGATATATCGAGGTGGGCAGTGGCAGTAAATTTGTTAAGTGCGCGCAGTTTGCGACGCTCGTGACGAATGTGCACCGATCGGAACAATCTTGCGTGTGACCATTATTTTGTACTTTTGTTATATAATATTAACCCTTATAAATTAGTTACGTAGAATGAACAAAAAAGTGAAAGAGTATTCACTATGACTGTATGTTTTTTTTAAAAAGAGTACGACGAGAATGTAAACACCGTACTAATAATCAACTAAACATTTTGTACTACTACTAGAAGTTATTCTCTATCTTTAATTAAATTATTTACTTCACCTTATTAGGTTCATTTGAGTAGTGTACAAGGACTAAAAACAAAGTTATCGAAAATATATCATCCCTCCTTCTCCCTTTCTGGGTCCTTATATAATATATCAAATTATAGGTTTTTTACTAGAATTGAGAAAGGTATGCTTCGGTGGTTCGGGCATGTTGAAAGGATGAATGAAGGGAGTGTAACGAAAAAAAATTTATGTTGCAAAAGTGAGTGGCAGCGTTGATAGGGGACGTCCTTGGAGGACTTTCATCGATCAGATTAGTAATATACTTAAGAAGGGCGATATAAGGAGTACCCGTAACCGACGAGCTTGTATACGTAGATGTATGGATGTAAAAGAAGCGAAAGTGGTGTGCCAGGATCGCGCCAAATGGAAATCCATAATCTCTGCCTACCCCTCTGGGTTACGGGCGTAAGCGTATATTTATTTATAGGTTTTTATGTTTGATAAACATGTTTCAAAAATATTTATTGGCAAAACGTTATACATTACTTATTATAACATTACTCTGGCAACCCAAATTCGAAATTATGCCTTTATGCTATGAGTTGTTGTACTATATGTTTTGTTGTTGTTATACGCATACAAAATTGTTCTAAAACCATAAGTCATAAGTGACCCAAAATTGGCGACAGACATTCACACATGTCCATCGTTGGAAAAAGGACAGCGTATTTAAAATAATAACTGATAAAGAATTTACTGATATTTTATACGGCTTAAAGTTCTACAGATTTTTATAATTAGTATTGATAAACTATTATTAAAAAATCTTATAAGTCCATAGATGTTACCTAAAAGTTATACATGAGAAGAACATAGAAAATACTGGGTAATATCCATCGATCTGCAAAGATATGTACACCCTGCCACAGAAGTTGTGCGCCGGCGCATGCGACGACAGCAATATGTGCGCGCCGAGCGATTTAAAGCGCCGGCCGACTCAGCGACTGTGGCCCAGCTTCCGTTTCCTGTCTCACGTATCTTTCGGCCGACAGACCAGCGAGTTATCCGTCTTTCCTGTACTCATAATGCTATAGAGTTCTCTGTATGATTTAAATTGACTTACCCGGAATCAGTAGACTGGTGATGCCTGCAATTAGAAATGTATGCGTTAGGGATAAGGACATTAAACAAAAACTGTTGCATTTATGTCAATAAAAACACTTTCATGACGTGTCGCATACTGTACAGGACTTAAGGGATGCAGGGAAATTAGTTTATGTGTCCAACAATCATAGTTATTGCTGTCAGTTCCTAGATACTGGTTTGAACAGTGGTAGACTCTGCAGACAGCCGTTGGATGAATAGGTTTTGCATGCTTCTGCATTTCGTCTCATGACTAAGGTGCTAAAAGCTCCTCCCTTTCCATCCTTTTCTCTTCGTCTTTACCCTCCATCCCATCTTTGCTCTACATAAAGGTAGCGCATCTGCAACTCATTTGCGTATTCCTGATGTCTATGGATAGCGGTCACTTTACTTTAGGTGAACCGCTTGAGCAGTTATTTTTTGCAATATAATCAAGGTGATTTACATTCAAGTCAAGTTTTCTAAGAACTATTTGGTATAAACAATTCAGCGTCATAAATCTTTTTGAAATTTCTCAATAGATTTTTTTAATATTTATTGCTTCAATATAAAACTCATGTTTACTAGGAGAGCATCAAAGCAAATATGTCTTTGAAGTTTTCTCAATGTTATAAATACCTTTATATTCGACTAACAATTTTTTTTCTTCGTTTTATCTAAAAGTATATTTTTGAAATTTTGTTAAATTACTTTATCTATACTAATATTATAAAG
>JWHW01043310.1:203183-223348 GCA_000931545.1 Papilio glaucus
GTTAAAAAGCGACGAACTCAATTGTTTGTCTCTCCTTACAGTAGTGTGTAAACAATGATAGATTTACATTTGTAGGTGATTTCCGCAACAAGGCGTCCTAGAAAAGATCCGCTCGGAACACAAACAAACAGCGTTGGGATAAGATGCGGCGCAGACGAAAGCGCTGAGGAGGCGCGGCGTCTCTTTGAAAAGCGACCTAGGTATTTGTCTTTTGCGGCTCGAGCAAATGTAATTACGCCGGAAGATTTTTGAAACTTGAAGCTTTAGTTACAAGTGGCGCAGCACCGGCCCGCACAATGGAATCTAATAGAACTTTGTTTTGTTAACCCCGCAACAATGTCATGAAACATATACTTTGGACTTTGGATTGCTTGGACTAACGGAATATATCGCCATTATTATTTTAAACTTGCTTATGTTTTATACTGGCTGCATCCGGCATGCGTTGTATTGCAACACGTAAAGTAAAAAACTGTTAGATTGCATTTCTGTCCAATGAAGTCTATTTAAATATGTCAAAATAATGTCAAAACATTGTACAAAAAGTTTCATTAAATGCGATATTTTTTATCTATAGATAGATAGATAATTTTATTATATTCTCAAATATGTCAAGGTATCGTTTAGGAATGGTTGTTGTTAGCTACGGTTTAGGAACGCATGAGGACAAACAAACAATCAGACATTGTTTTTTATTTACGTAATTAAAAAATGGTATGACATTAAGCAAGAACAAAATTTAATAAAACGATTTAAAACATTCTAAATTCAAAAATAAAAACACAAAATGTATCTAGCAGAGCGTGGTTTCGATCCACGGACCTCTGGGTTATGGGCCCAGCACGCTTCCACTGCGCCACTCTGCTCTTGGCGTAAGATTACGAAATAAACGTTGTGTAGTATTACATTAAGACTGTATTAAAATGAATATCTACAAGATATAGATTGTACTTTTAAACATAATTTTTGAAAGCGTCAATAGCCTAATGGTTAAGGGACGGACTTCGAAGCATGCAACTACATGGTTATGGGTTCGAATCCGCCACTTCACAATTTTCATGAATGATTTCCAAACAAGTTTAAGCTTTTTTGGCTTAAAAGAAATATTAGTAAATTCTACTATTAACTTCATATACCCGAGAAGGGTTGGCGTCAGGCAGGCGGCGGGCGGCCGGCCGTAAAAATATAGTATGGTCTACGGTCGCACTGTGCCGACCGCACATAATAAAGTGGTTAAACATGTCAAAAGAAAAATTTCGTACTCACCTTTTTATTTCAAATTCGACGCTAGGGTTTTGTTAAAAATATGTCAACTTAAAGATTTAATACAATAAAAATATGAACTCCCATCGAACAACTTTACGGACAGTCGAGTCACCTGAGCCGCCAGTCAGCATATGAGCCAGTTAGATTCGATTCTCGATCTAAGCTAAATGTGAATACGCGTATTTTTTAGGGTTCCGTACCCAAAGGCTAAAATGGGAACCATATTACTAAGCATCCGCTATTCTTCTGTCTGTCCGTTTTCACAGATGATGTATTATGTTGCCGCTTTAAAAAAAGAATAAAATAAATATATAAGTGGGCTCCCCATACAACAAACTTTTTTGCTCGTTTTTGCTCGATGTTGATAACGGCAACAGGTAGACGGTTGCGATATTCACAGAACAACGACTGCAAATTACTTGTGTACGCTAAAAGAAAACTAATATTTGACATATTAGTTTTGTAGAGCGCTATTCTTTTCAATTCTACTATAATATTATTATAAATGTGAAAGTTTGTATGTATGGATGCGTGAATGTTTGTTAGTCTTTCACGAAAAAACTACTGAATGTATTTTAATTAAACTTTATAATATTATAGCTTATACATTAATAATATTTTATGACACCTCTTCATTTACTATAAAATACCTATAAAAAAATTTCAGTACACGAAAATTACAAATTAAAAAATATACCGGAACAGAAAACATTTTCCGCGACGACAGCGAAAAAATGTAACTACACCGGAAGACCATAGGCAATAGTTATAAGTGGCCAGTCGAAGCGGCGCAATCAAAGCCGGCGCGGCGCAGATCAAAGGCGCGGTTAATGGCTTTTAAGCGAGGCGCGGGGGCGGGGGAGGAGGACGCAGGGAGGGACTTGAAGTAGTGAGGGCGAATTGTTGCGTACACTCGTTTTTGTTTCGGAGGCTGTTGCCTAATGAAACTCACTTGTGACTCCACCGCATTTTACCATCTCATTTTTGAGTGGATCGGATGGAATAAAAACCGGCAGCCGGCGAATGTGTACACTTCGCCTTGCCTCTATCTAGCATGTTTTTTTTTTAATTTCGTTACGCATCTACATTGTGTTGGTCGTAAAAACGTTTCATCGACTATTTTCAGGAATCCGCTAAATATATAGCTCAGGTTTACTTTCGACTGTAAAGAGTAGAGTGTTTAGACAGAGATTATTTGACATGAACTTTAAAATTATCTTTATCATAGAGATGGTTATGATAATTTCTCTAACCAGAGATACTTCATTTACTTGCAATAACTCTGTTAAAGTACTGATGAAATATCTGCACATCAAGACAATAATAAATTCCTAATATTTTTGTGTATACAACTTCTTTGAACTCTTCAAAGCGAGAAATTAAGCCTTTTCTGACTTTTGTTGAATATACTACTGAAACCTCCATTACCTGCATGTCTGATCTGTATTGCTCGTATCAAAAACAAAGTAATATTTACATCCTAACTTATAATATCATAATAACGAATGTGAGTTTATTTGTATAAATTTAATTCTAATTTTCAAAATTTCTTATATCGATCTTATGACTTATTAAAAAAGGGCGATATTAGAAGCACCCATAAACGACGAGGTTGTATGCGTAAATGTATGAATGTAGAAGAAGCGAGAGAGGTGTGCCAGGATCGCGCCAAATGGAAATCCACGATCTCCGCCTACCACTCTGGGACATAGTTGACCTTTTATCCCGAAAACGAAAAACATTCCCAAGGGATAGAAAAATATAACCTACTATCGCTTGCCATAGTAAGGACAATAACAAGGCACGGGCAGGAGCTAATCTTTAATAATGATTCCTAAGGGTCTAGACTGATAACGCATCCGTAAATGTCATAATTATTGCCGAAATTAATGTACAGCAGTGACCACACACAACACGGGAATCGTTTGGCTCCTTGTGACATAAAAAGGACTTCGCTCTGATACTCACAGACACCACTAGGAATACAAACTGGCAAACTGCAGAGTAAAACAAAAAATACGTAATAAAGCATGCAATAAATTTTAAAAGTTATTTGCCCGGCGCAAATGTCTCTCCTAGCAAAGAACTCCTTTCGCCGCACGTTAGCTCTTATTTGTTTGAGGAAATTAAACTCAACTCCGGGACCACTCGCAGGTCCCTATTCTGATGTCCTAGTGACTTCTCTAGAAGCTATTAATTAAATAAACAACCGGTAGAATTGTGATCATAAGCATGACTAATCGTCACCAAAAACATGTTAATTTCACAATTAAAGATCGATATAAATCGAGGTCTGCATGAACTCTACTATGTATGTAAGTACAAACATTAATTGTTAATTTAAACTTTAATGCCCTTATGTTAGAGCTGAATATAACGCACAAAGAATTTTTACAAGTTTGATTTAATGAGATGTTCATGATTTCATGTCGTATGACTCTCCCTCCAGGTGCCTCTACACTAGGTACCTACTGGTTGGCCGTCGACGCAGCGAATTTACCCCTATCTTGTGCCAAGCGAAATAGATCTTTTACGCTGGCAATACTGGTCTACTCACCGAGTGTAATATGGTGCCAGAGACAAATATAAACTAGTAACTTTAAATAAAAGCATTGTCAATGGTATCCCACTTCGTCGTACTCTACTGAAACAAAAATACAATATAGAGCAGATAAGAACTACTCAATGATTTAATATTTGATTGTTCTTTCTAAGCACCAACGCGGCAAGTCACCAACGTTGATATTTTATCGAACGATTCCAGAATAGTAGTTCAGTACAGGTAGCCGCAAGCGCGACCCAGTTCCTTTCAGTTCATTTGCAGCATCTCTGTTTGCCATCGCAATGGACACCGACGCCGCTCAGTCAACGACCGCTACACACTTACATATACGCCACTTTGTCATCTTAACTCTCCAAATGAAATGAAATGATAATATTTCTTTACGCTTTCACGTACTCAGGATTTAAATCAAACTTTTCAATTATGAAAATATCCCTTTATTTTTATTACCAGGTTTTTGTAAAACACAAGTGAAGACCCAAGGCTTCTAAGATAAGTTTTTTTAACATTATTAAGATATCTTAATTGTATTGTTGATGTGATGTATCATTTATTTGCGAGCGCTTGTGTCAACATAATCTATGAAAGAAGATAGAGAAGAAACGGTAAAACGGAAATAATAACATTTCAAGCCGAGGCTTTCGCTTCCTTCCTTCAGCTAATCAGCGACGCGAATCGTCGACGACCGAGCTCTAACTAATCAGGTTGACCCAATGGCATTACGAAGGGACGTAAGTTCTCTTTGCATTTTTTACCGTCTTTACCACGGGGAATGTTCCGAAGAATTGTTTGGAACAATTCCTGCCGCCGAGTTTCGTCGACAGACTTCGACTACCATTCCCACTATCTTGATGGTTGGCATTTCACAATCGTGTGGTTTTCAAGGTTTTCGCGTAATTTCCTGTCTCGCACTGAAGTGATGGGGAATGATCTGTCGCCACCGTTATTTCCAAACCAATGCCACTTAGGATCCTTCAAGAAGCGAGCGTACTCCTTCCTTAAAGGCCGGCAACGCGTCCGCAGTTCATGGGCGGCGGTGATCACTTAGTTTTAAGCCGTTGCTCGCTTCTCCTATATAATAAAAGTTTATTAAAATGCAACCTGGTGAAAATATAAATTCTTTCTCAAGGCAAACAACGGCCATCATCGCAGCGCCGTAACTGTCCAAACGTCTCGTTTCTTCACATCATCTTTTTTATCACCTTCAGTTTCAGAGCATTATGAAAATAGATTACTTTTAACATCCCAATGAATTAATTTTATCAACCTCATGTGATATTACCTCATTGTAAGTCAAGACGTTAACTAGTAATGTACATACGTGCACTGTTAAACGTTAATTTTGAATTTTCCATAAAACTGAATAATAAACCGTACAGATTTTAAAATACTGTTATCTTGTCATGTGCCCTCCAATCTGCCGCTAACACATCAATATTTAGTTTCGCCCCTCGCCGCGCCCGCACGTAGCTTCCGATAACTTTGCTCCGAGACAATCATGCACAATTATGAACTGGGGAGAACTAACCGCTTCTATAACTAGCAAATAATAAAAACAATTATAAGCCTTAGTGCGCGGTGATAGAGGTGCCGGGATACAAGATGCCTCGGAAGACGAACAGTTCCCTCAATATTGACAGTCGACACAATTTCCGGCGCGCTAGCAAACACATCGGATTCCGCACAATTTGAGCCTAATTGTTTATATATTTAGTTATCTGTAGGAGTCCGCTCGCAGCCGAGTTCTATTTATTATAGACGGCTCCCATAGCTAGTGATTAATTGTTACAATGTTTGTTTGGGACATTACTCATACTGTCACGTCCAAGTCTTTACAAATACCAGATTATGCACCATCTATTAATGCTACAATGTCTAAATTTATCCCTTATATTTATTTAGTATTGCTTTGGTCTAGTTTCTGGCTAAACTACATATAAAGGCGGTGCAGCATTCAAGAACACAGACATGGAAAACACGGCAGTAAGTTTTCGCATAAATATTTTTAGCCTGTATACATTGCAGCTCCCGCGAGCTGAAAAACCTTAACATTGCAGCGTTTTTGCACGTTACTGCACACAAATAGTCGACATTGTCCCGTCAAGACTCTAAATAGATCGTTGAGAGGTTGGTGGGGTAGGGGGCACAGAGTAAAAATATTTTTTCTCAAAAAATCTAACACCATCATATTGTTTGTTCATGAGTGAACAAACTTTATATATGCATAGCGCCATCTTTTGACGTCTACTGTTATTTATATTTAAGTCAAAGATGTACTGTAACTGGATATATCCTAACATACTACGTAAATCTTTGTCAACACCAAAAATACTGTTATGAGTAAACAATAAATCATACTTTTAATGAAATAACAAAGAAAAAAAAGATATTCTTTAAATCTCCTGGCATCAAATTTTTTACAGACCATAGATGTACAAAAAGTGTGCGTTGGCCGGGAATCGAACCCGGATCAACTGCTTGGAAGGCAACTATGCTGACCATTACACCACCAACGCCACTGTTAGATTTATTGAAATTAATGACCTTGCATCAGTATCGTATAAAATATGTTACATTATGATTTCAACAATCAGTAAAACAACTCATGCTTTAAAATTCTATAAGAATAACGATAGAGAGCGTTCTAATTGGATGCAAGAATAGGGAAGCAATTTTGAATAATATAGCTGGAGAAATAGATTGTGGCATACGATTTTAAATTGAATAATTAATTCAATGCAAGTAGTACAAACATAATGCGCTTACTTAATGCTGTAAACCAAATCATCGGTGCGAAACAGAAGTCCGTAATCACTCGTTATCCTAGACTTAAATTGAAATCTAGCACTGAACGTTGTAACAGAGAAATAGAGATTTCCCGACGCAGTGACGTTTGTACATACATTCTAGAAATCTACATCACTGCGTCTTATAGTAAGTAGGCTTCTCGTAAGCATTTTTTTGTGTGAGTTTCGTAACAAGTCCTTAAACTGAAGCAAAAATCTATATAAATCTTTATTTGTCTAGATTATATATTTACATAAGTATTTATAAAGTGGCGCTTCGCCAAACATAGAACTGGAAGAGCAAGTCGCGGAACATGGGTGATTTATATAAATTCTGTTTGAATACGTGTCCCTGATAGTTGACAGACAAGTTCGCGTTAGGGTCGGCCCGAGAGGTTATGTATATTGCTACATACAGATCCGCGTACACAAAAGGAAAACTCGAAAACATGACTGGATGCCCTCAAACGTGAACGATTAATTAAGTCAAAGCTTTGTTATGCAAAAACAAGCCTCCTCGGGGCCCGATGGCGGGATTTAAAAAAAATCCGCGAGGCAGTAGTTTGCGATACTCTCGGGCGCACTGTGTGACGGGATGGCTAATTAAACTGCCGATGACACTACAGCTTCTTACCGCGGCGACGGCCGGAGACAATGCGCGGGCTGGCGGGGCGAAGCGCCGGGGGCGGAGGCCCGAGTGCGCCGCTGTAATCAGGGCTAATAGAAGCGCGTGTGCTTTGATCTGCGCCTCAAAGAGAAGAGGGCCCAACTCGTGAGACTGCCGATGATGTAGGTCGTTGTAGAACTGCCATCATTTTATAACAAAATAATTAACGTAAAAAGGTATGTTGCATTTGTTATGTTCCGCTCAATTTATAAAAGTAATGTTAACGTTTTCAAACCTGACTTACCTCACCCACCAGCTGATACTTAGGCGTGTAAGTACTTCTACTTCACAGCTTTTCTGTGTGATGTGGTATACTGCCCCTGTCGATTCGGCCAGTTCGTGCAACATCTGCTATTTATTGAGAAGACCAACATAGAAGAATACCAGATGGATGTTCTGTTATTCCAGTCTATATTTTCAGTATGTCGTGGTAGCATACTTCATGTATGCTACCACCACATACCGCGAAGAAAGCCCTCGGAAATAACGTGGATCCGTTCGAAGAAAAAATTGTAGTTCAACTTTTAACTTTGTTAATTTACGTAATATTTAGGATATACACTTGAACATATTGTCGTTTTACAGTAGTGTGCGTACACTTTGATGACGTATCAGTGGCGAATCCAGGATTGTTATTGGGGGGAAAGGGGGGCTAAGCTTTCTTGAGCTTAGGTTTTAACAAGGTAAAAATTAATTTACACAACATTTATTTAGTAGAAATCACAACAAGATAGTTCAATGCTGGCTCAAAAAAAATTATTATCACATTCACATCAAAAGTTACTGAAGAATTCTGATGCCAATTGCCAAAGAGGTGTAAGTCAATTAGCCCCTGGGGGGCTACCAGGGGCTAATTGGCTTACACCCCCTCCTGGTTCATTATGCAGTACGCTATATAGTTTTGAATAATCAAAGAGTAATCAACATTGGATAAAATTGAGATCGAATCTTTTAAAAATTGATTTAAAAGAATTGTTGTCACTTCTATGAGAGTCGGAGGTGCGGGGCACAAGGTAGGCCAGGAAACGCTGAAGTGTGTAAGCGTCGCGAGTGCCGGCGTGTCGCTCCGTGTCGCTCCGTGTCGCTGCGTTCGCCGCCGCTTGTAATTGATTCCTTTGTGACGGGGGCAGCGGGGGCGAGCGCGGGCGCGGACGCGGCCAGCCACTTATTTTTTTTACCAGCTTTTATTTATCTTACATAGTGATTTAAAAAGATACTTCAATCATTATATAAATCATTATTATCTCCCTGCCCTTTACCCACGTCGAGTGGAGTCGACACAGTATGACCGTAGTCCATACATGCAACCCTGCGGAGAAATTATGAAACTAATTGTGCATTGAATCTGTATTCAATTAAAATTATATCCCTTCCATAATTTATATGTCTTATCATATCGTCTTTTGAAACAAATCCGTTTTTATTATGGACAGTGTGCAAGCGCTTAAGTAACTCAAAACATGGATTACTATCGATCAAACAGTTATTATTACACGTGTTAAATCGTCGTAATGTTTGTTAACAAGGGACAATGGTTTGCACCCACCGATACGTTATCAGCGCCATGCGATAAGCAACGCGACGTCTTATCGAAAATCCAGTATTACACTACAAGAATTAGATTTAGAAATATCGAGTCGTAACAACATACACACTGATTTAATTTATATACATAACTATTATGTATATGAATAAAAAACATCCATGAACTAATTATAAAAAGCAGACGTTGGTCATCAATATGAAATCATTTGACCGCTCATCTAGAATCTATTGTTTAAAGCTGACGCCGGCGACGTCGGGCGCGAGAACTTCTTAAATCAGAGCTTTACTGATTTATCTGGGAGTTACACAGGTTTTAACAACATTGTCATTGTTGTAACTTTTAAACCATTTCACCAAAGAACTTAACTTTTTTTATAAAGAATAAACTAGCGCTTGACCACAATCCCACCGGATGTTAAGTGGTGACGTGGTCTAAAGATGGTACGCACTTGTTTAGAAACAGCTATTCACTCTTCTCTTGAAGGTAATTCTTTTTTTTTTCATAATCAATTTAATTTTATGGTATAAAACGTGGTGGTACGTGGTATATAAGTGGGTATTTGCTACTTTAAATGTCGTCGTCGTGTGTTGACAAGTACTTTGACCTTCTACGGATTTTTTAAAAATAAATTAAAAAATTAAAATTCGTTTTATAAAAACTGTTTCATAGTTTTTGCGTGCAGGAGTAACAAACATCTATCCATAGATTTATATAACTCCAGATAACGACTTCCATACAAATTCAACATACAAAAGTGAAGCTCGATTTGCCGCGAAAGTTTACCAGAGGACAGATATGTAAATAAAAATGTTAATCAAAATTAAATGAATTACAAAACATATTTTAACAACACTTTTTAATCTATTGTCTTTCGTTGTATTTTTCGGGTTAGTATTCTTGTTGCGGGAAACATATTACTGAGCTGGATTTTACGAAATCCCCAATTGGCGACTTAAGGTGACTTCACTTTTGGGACCTTGATGCTCTATCTGGAGGTATGTGTCTTTGTATTCATCCATCCTATAAAATTTCCACCATTATAATGTTAGCAGGACGAAGTAGTTTCCAAATTTGTGTGCTAAGCCAAATTTGGGAACTGGGTGATTTTACTCGCTTCATAATTTGATACAGCGAGATCCTGGCGGTATTTAATTCAATATTAAGATACATGAAATAGTTCGTGTCCATGTCGAATGTCCGGTACAACGACACAAGCTAAGCAAACATAAAAGATATATACAGATAAACATTCCTCCAATCTGTGTTCTTATCAAAAAGTACACGTGTAAGCAAACACGGCAATACGTCGCCAGAATGGAAATAATCCTTCTATTGAGCACAGGAATTATCATCGGCAAACACGTCGGCCGCGTAGCGGGCCCTGACACCGATCGATCTAATCAGTACTGGCTGCTGTTTGTTCACCGAATTTAATGTCGTTATGTCCGGCTTTGTAATATTTATTAAATAAAATTTTGTCTAGTACTTCCGTTTATGGTTTCCACGAACGAAACCGATGAAATGGAAGGCCATAACATGTTTGATTTAAATACGAAAATAAAATTAAAAATTATCTATATTATTATATAGATTTTTTGAGCCAAAAACCCTTAGAAATCTCAGAACACCGTACAAAAGTCTCATCACAATCTGATCAATGGTTTAAGAAAACATAAAGGACGAACATAAACACTGAATTTTATTTATATAGATTAGTAAATGTTATCCGATATTTGAGTACAGAAAGCTTGTAATTTAAATAATGAGGCATATTATAAGAGTAAGCCGATATTTTTAACATCAATTAAAAAATCCAAATGTTACTTTAATTATCTGTGATAATTATAAACTAGTTGATGGTGTATAAGCCTTATCAAAATCAATATTAAATAAATTAATGTAAATTTATCTAAAACCATTAAATTATGTTATAAATTGTATAATGTTTAGGTAAGCCAAAGAGCGGCGTGCTTACACAATAACTCAGCGCAGTTCCCCGCGAGCGAGACATCGACGGACAAATAACCTTGAAAGTCATAAATACACTCAAATAAAAATACAGCAATGAACTGCCCATCTATACGTCAACCTGGCTGTTTAGATTGCCCCAGAACAGAGCGAGGCGAGGGCGACCAGGACTTTGCAGAGGAACTAAGACATTTTCTGTTAAAATAAAGTAACCTTAAGTTAAATTCATTTAAAAAAATATATATATAGTTCACAAATATTTTTTGTACGTATTTGGATACGTATTTTAATCTATACTATAATGTTATAAACAGGAAAGATGTGATTGTTTGAATTGAATAGACTCCGAAACTACTGAACCGATATGAAAAATTCTTTCACTGTTGGGTAGCTACATTATCCCCGGATGACATAGCCTATATTATATTTTCAAAAAATTAGAGATCCTTACTAAAACTTCAATAATATAACCCAAGGTGTAAAAGAATTACCTAAAGTATTCTTTACATCTCACTTGCACTGCAAAAACTATTGATGATAAAATAAAATAATGTACTACGGCTTTGCAGATTATTTACAAAAAGTGTAAAGACACGTTATTATTTACAAAAAGTGTCGCGACAGCATATGGTTAACTATTACAGTTATGTCGCAATAACTACTAAGTTTTGTTAACACGTGCGAAGTCGGGGCAGGCCGCTAGTTATAAATATTTTAAGCGATGAGACGTATGTAGCTAAGTGTATAACTGACGATGCATTACATTAACATACAAAGTAGAATGCAAAGCACTGCTTGGGATCCTCACGGTGAAATGATTAGAATTCACTGCTTACCCTCCAGAAGTCAAGTCCCCTGAATTTACAATCCTGGAAAAGTATAATAATATTAAACACTTAAAAACTTTATAAAAATTATAGCTCAATGGCTATCACAATCAGCTGAACTTTCATTTGCACTCGATAGAAGATTGAAAAATCGGTCATCATCTTCCTACTCCAACGAGTACTCTCAATAAATGTTTTTGTGGGAAAGAAATATCTAAAAAAACACAGCGAATGGTAACCCTAAACGAAAACATAGCCAAGAATAATTGTGGTCCTAATTTCCCTGTGTTTCCAGCGAACACTGAGCATAGACAAGTAACGCGAGCAGCGGCGGAGGGGGGCGGGAGGCCAGGCGAGCGATATTGCTGTCGGCGAGGCCGTTACCCGCCAATAAATACATCTGAACAAACAAACACACCAACTAAATTATGATTGTCGATTGTATTGTACAGATATAAACGCAGTTAATTCTCGCCTAACATTACTGCTCGTTGCAGGGGTCGTTTTTTGTATAGGTGTTCATCTTAGGCAAGCAATATTTATGTAAGTATGCTTGCTGTATGCTTGACCGTGGGTTTGCATTGCCGAAAAGATTCACATAAAACTTATTGTCTCAGTTTTTTCAGAGAGAAAGCTTGTATTGCTAAACGATTTTACGCCAGTGGAATCCCAATGTTACCGCTATACATTATGCTGGTAATAATAATTATTTTTCTCTTTTTAATTTTTGTTGATAAAAATGTATGTCGTATTTAATATCTCTATATAAAAATAAGTATACAAATCTATATCTTCCCGCCTTTTAACTTTTACAAGTAACGATAATTATTATAGTATTTACAAAATCTCCAACAATAATTTCAGATTTAAGATAAATGAACAATATAACCCCAATCAGTAATATTGGCGCCAATTTGTAGCAGCTGTGTGTTGGGCTGTCTGACGTCGCGCCGCAGCGCCGCGTTCGGATACTCGCACCGCACGTCCGTCGCAAGGCGACCGCTGACGGCCTGCAATTTCCGAACTGTCAGTCAGCACTGAACGCCGCTGAACTTCCGCCTGCCAAAATTACAAATAGCCCCACCAGACGCTAACCACTACGATGAAATGGGATATAACAGAGAAACCAAAATCTCACCCATAGCCTAGCCAGCCAAATATGTTCGTTTTTTTGTTCATTGAATTATATTAAAGCTCAATACTAGACTTTTCATCTTTGGTTATTATGCTCCTCACCTATCTACTAATAATAAATAGACTTCATATGACAAATAGTAACAAATTATATGTTATAAATCGAATAATTGCTTGTTTATATAAAATTAGCTGACTCGGCAGACTTCGTTCCGCCTTACAAAATTATTTATGTTGTGTTACCTTATTGGTTGTATTAATTGCTGGATTAATTATACCTACTTAAGTGATCTATCTACTTGATAGATCCCTTTGAGCACAATGGGCGACAGGAAGGGGCACGGCGCGGCGATATGAGATCCGCTATTAATTTTTTCTCGCATTTAAACTCTTGATATCTTCTAAACTATCCTCAGAACGTTATAATGGAAAAGGCGATTATAACCCAAATTTAATACATTAGCTTAAACATACTATTAGTTTGGATTAGGATTAATACAGAATAAGTAATAATAGCCTCATAAATAAAATATTATTCTTAATTGATTGTTCTAAAGGAAAAAGTTGTTATTGTGAAATAACCGTCGAAGATAAAAATATGCCATCGCTGACTTTTTTGAAGATATTTTTAATATGTACAATTCCGTAGGACATTATATTCATCTAGCTTGTAAGGTTTATCCAGCGTATGCAATATAATCGCAAAAAATATGTTTTTTAACTTTGAAATTTTATGCTTTTCTCTACCATAATATGCATGTATTGCACATATTAACCTTCCTCTTGAATCACTCTGTCTATTGATGAAAACCGAAAGATATAAGGGAATTGACAGCTGTAACTACTTTGTTTATTACTATGTAATAAATAATCTGTACGCATAATTAAAAGCTCACATAAATAAGAAGAAGTACCAAATGCTGTTGGTCCAATATAAAGTACACATACTTAAATAAAATGAACATTCCCTTCTCTAAATATAATTCTAAATATGCTACGCGGTCCGATTTACCGACATATGGGCACTTTAAGGTTAAAACACTGCATCAAAACTCAATGTAAGCAAATTAATCATTGGTTTATTTAGACGCTCGGATGAGTTATTGTACATTAACCAGGCCATTGAAATATAACAAAACCAAATGACGCAAGTCAACCGATGTGGAAAATTTCAATACAAAAACTTAATACGCTCCGAGGATGACTGAAGTTTAAGTAATATGTAGTTGATGAGAATTATAACAAAAAGTGTCGCCCCCGGGTGGGCTCGAACCACCAACCTTTCGGTTAACAGCCGAACGCGCTAGCCAATTGCGCCACGGAGGCACTTGCACAGAGTTTTGAAAATAAGTGATGTAAAGAAGGAGTATTGTAACAAAACTTGCAAGACAAGGATAGACGTATTGTTGAACCTATTCTACCTGAGAAGCAAAACAAACCTGTTTTCAACCTTTATGACCGATCCGTAGCTAAAGACACAGAAAAGCCATGCGAAGAAATAACACATAAAGCGTTTTAAATCTCAGAAGAATGTATACAACACTGTAGTAGAAAAACGTCTTGTGTTGTTTCCGAGTTATTTTAGTACGAAGCTCTCGCTCGTTTTGAGGTTATGTTTATAAGTTATCTTAACTTACAATAGTGGGATATATTTCGCGTTTCAGTTAGTTGCGAGTTAAATGAAAGTTGTAGTGATTTGAAGTGCGTCAATATTTTCATATTACTTAACTTTAAGTGAAAATTAATACAAAATTTTCACTTGCATAGTTTTATTGCTTGAATAACGGCCTACTCTATCACAAGTGAAGTTATCGCAGATAGTTTTAAGGTTTTGGAATCAAGATTCATTCTAAAAAGAAAGTGTCGCCTATGGCAATGGCTAACCGAGTGACGGGAACTTGCTGCACCGCGTCGGTGGAGCGAGCCGGTCTGCCGGGTCTGCTCCGCGACCTGCAGCGATTATCGGAAGACCAAGACTCCGCTGATGTTGTCTTTATTTTGGGAACGTCAGAGGAAAAAGTTTATGCTCATAAAATAATATTACTAGCCAGGTTAGTAAAAAATAATTTATTGCATATTCAAATTTAACCCCTACCCTTTTCCCACGTTATGTGGGGTCGGCAGAGTATGATCAAACTCCATAGTGTAGATTTTGGTTAGTCTTGACGGCCGGCCGCCTGCCTCACGCCAACCCTCATCTGGTATAAATACAAAGTTATGTAATTTAATACAACTAAAAGTAACGAAATACACAAAATATTAAAAAACCAAAAGCATTTTCCCGTACCGGGAATCGAACCCGAGCCTCCTGGGTGAAAGCCAGGTATCCTAGCCACTAGACCATACGGGAGTTGACGGATAATGTTAAAAGCATGTTTTAATTTGGCATTTTTAAATTTTAATTAAAAAGAATATATTTAAAAACATTTATTTTTCTATATAATATATAAACACAAATGTCAAATTCAAATTATTTATTACAATCTAATATTCGATACTACTTGCTTTAGGATAACAAACACTTATCCACTGCTAAATTTAATTTTATCAGATAAAAAGAAGGGAAAAAAACATGTTTAATTCTATATTTTTTTATAGATTCATTACCTTATCTTTCAAATTTTAACATTAAAGAAATGATATAATTATTGTTGCATAAAATTTTAATAATATTCAATTACCTACCTGCTTAGAAACTCCAGCAAAGAGCAAAGAAATTATCCCGCTTCATGAATGCACATAAATTTAGCTTCGTGGGCTTTTCAAATGCAAATCATTTTAACGCTTGTAACGTCAAATCCCCGTAATTACCCAATGAAGTACTCAAGTTCCCTGGCGACGTAAAAGGAGTAATTTGCAAATTAATATTCACCGTTACATCATAAATTCTAATTTCGATGGAACTTTTAAACTCTCAAAAAAATATTTTGCTTCGGGTGTGTGAAACACCGACAACTAGCGGTCTCTATTGACATGTTTTGAATTTATTTTTAATTTGATTAACTAGATGGCGTTAATTTACTATTATCAGTTTAATTCAAAGATACCGATAATCCGTTAGATTTCTTTAATCTATAAATATAACCAACATCTAAAATAAATCGGGATATTTAATTTAATAATATGCAAAAAATTATTAATGAAACTGCAATATTATTTAGGACTATTACGAATGCCAAAATTAATTGTTTGGTTCAATATTTATCAGATAGAAAGTGGAAAGTATCTTGTACTACCAAGTAATCAATTATTGACTTCTGGACTAATTTGTTTTAAATTAATTTTAGAAGTCATATTTATTATTGTGTACAAAACTCAATTAACAGAAAAACGTGGCAACTGGAAAATTAATTTGCAAACTTCGATGTAATTAATGTAACAACGTAACATTAAGTTTTATGAAGGCGCCGCTTATCGCCGACGCGAAGATTAATGGCGGGAAAGTTGTGCTGCGGGCTGCGGGCTGCGGGCGGCGGGCCGCGGCCAACTTCACGCATCAATCAGTTCCCGCGCTCGGTACAGATGATGTATTGTTTACCTTTTCGATTCAGAACCACATGTAGCAAAATAAATTATCAAATTTTACTCCTCGATATAAACGGCAATGCTTTTTGTATTCTAACTACCTAATGTACAACAACATATTGTTAAATAGGTTATGATTTTTACGGTGTTAAGTATAGGGAGTAATAACACGATCGCTTGCTCAGCTCAGACTGTTTATTCACGTCACTGTGACGTTTGACGTCTGACGTCGCCTGTTACTAAATACGCATGTAATATACATAACAAATTGTTTAAATGAAAAAGAAATCTGCGTCTGATGCGCGGTAACATATTATCAGAAAGGTTTGGAGTAGTTGTATACTTCAGGCAGCCAGGACAGCGTCCGGTCAACTTTCGACAAAACTTGTGGACTTCGGACGAGTAGCTCGACGTATTTTTCGCGGCCTCGCCTCCGCAACACATGTCGCGAGGAAGTTCCGACTATTTGCATGCTTATACGACGGACGTGTTTCTTTTGTTTTATTTCGGGACATAGTCTGATTGACGAAGTGAAAGAATAAAAGCACTATTCATTCACAAGTAGTCGCCTCTTCAGTCTATACTTTGATTTCTTTTCAGTCCGTACCAAATCTCTCTCAGTTAGATTACTGACAAAATAATTTAAGAATTTTCCAATATCAATTAATAATTAAAACAGCTTCACATTGTTAGAAACTATTGTACATGCAAATAAATCTTGTGCATCATATTAAATAAAATTATAGGCTCACATAAACAAACTCTCTTGAAGAAAGAATATAATTCGACCATTTAAACTGTGTAAGAGTTTATTATGATTAGACGGTCTCCAAAGCTAATTTCTATATTAAGCATTTCCACACTGCATCGGACCACATGTGACTCAGAGGATATCAAATCCAGTGACCGCAGTCGATTACAATTGCAGCTGGGATATCAGATTCTCAATACGTCAGCGACGTCGGTCGTCGCACGGCCAAGAGACATGAGAGCAGGCGAGCCATGCCGGGCTCCTCGTAGTCTCCGATATTAGATATTCTGTAGAATGTGGCTCGAGTGCCGGGCTACCGGGGTTTCTTTAAAATTAATTTTCTTCCTACGGAAGATATGAACGTTGATTTCATTTTTCAAATATTACAATTTTAATATGTTTATTTTAAGTTATTTAAAAATCTTTCAATCATTTCACAGAATATTACTTTATACGTTTTTAGATGTTTTCGTTCATATTTAATCCACTTTTTCTTGTATAAGAAGAGAGAACTCAATTAATGAACAAAATATGATTGTAAACTCATCGCCATACATTGTCTTAGTCAAAGTTACTATATTACAAATACTACGTAATAGAAAACTTTTCGATAAGCTCATCGAAGATATGGTTCTAAGCCTTCAACTTTGAAAGCTTGATATCTAAAGCTGTTAAAGAAAAACAATGCAAGCTGTGAAGTACAATTATGATTATATACTACCGCAGCCTCCTTGCTGAACCGCCGGCTACTTAAGTATTCATAGAAGTATTAAATATTTAAAGGCAATTAACTTAAAGTTCGACATTGTCACAGTGTTTTGCATTACACGACTCACATTTTAAAATTTCATATAATCTACAAATTCATTTTTGATGAAGGTAACGAACAAAAAGTATTCGACATGTCACTTTAAAATGGCGCTGGCAGCTAACTGGTTTAAAAGTAAAAGCAGAAGATTTTGATAAGATAAAGAGTCGTCGCGTTGTTGTTAACTTATTGTCATTTCAATCTGTTCAATTTTTATCTTTTATTCGATAGTTTGTTTATGAAAATTGATACAATACCTAAAGCAATAATTTTTCTTCGTCGCAGAAACCCCGGGTTCACGTTGCGGCATTGTTTCAGTTGAGCCTCGCCTGATTGGATTCAACTGCAAAAACAATTAGAACTTCAAGTCACGTTTTCAGATGGCTCTGTAAAAATTGAAATCTAGAAAAGGTTTACGTCGTCGTTGTTGTTAATGTCGTTGGATATCTGCTTATTTTCAGTATAGTACTACTTTTAAGGATGCTCTAAACGGGGTATATGGCCAATTTACAATCAACGTTCCTAACAGCTATTAAAGGTCCACAGCACAGATGGGATTTAATAACCTCAGCAGATGTATTAAATGCGCCACGATATCCCAAGAAAGACTTCTTTCTGTAGGGGTCCTATTCTACAAAGGTATCACACATCATACACGAAGCGAATGATAGCTGGAGCTGTTGCACGAATGGGTCCGTTCGACCGGTGAAATATCACGACCTCACAGAAAGCGGGCGTCAAGTAAGAGTATTCTGCGATTCATTGTGCCGGAAGCCTAATCCTAGTCTTTTTTCGCTTCCTAACCATTTGTTATAAGGAAAAGTTGTGAAGGGATAGAAGATTGGGAAGAAGAGCATTTGTTTGGGTAGGAGATAGATAGGAACGGGAAATATCTTCCTGTTTATCCCCTCTGTCCATTAGAGGTAGGCAATGCATCTGCATCTTATTAGCTTGTTGTAGATGTCTATGGTTTCAGTCACTTAATATCGGGTGAACAGCTTGCTCGTTGGCCAGTCTTCTATAAAACAACACATAAGAAGAATCCGTCCGGCAAGCTAATCATTGATCTCATACATCTAATACACAACATAGTAAGAGCTTGAATGAAAATAGTTAGCCTCATATAGACCAATACGTAGCACAGGGTAGTCATTAATAGTCTCGCGTGTTTTGGCGCGCTTTTTGCGACATCGGTTTGCTGTACAACTGTGGTGTTGTAATTGAATTGGAGTTGTCGCGGCGCGCGCCGACCATTGTTCCTGCGATAATGTTCGCGATTCCTATGTTTTGTTGAAGTCGGCGGCGACAGGGAAACAAGAATGCTACATAAATTGCACTCTTTATTTATTTACTGTGACAAATAGCAGCATTTAAACCATGTCAACTTGCTATCAACGTTTTTAAACTGTTTTTTTTTTGTTATTTCGTTCGGAGAATATCAAATCCATAGATTTACGTAACTCAATTTAAATTTCTCTAAATATCAGATATAAGGTCGTACATAATTTCGATGTACCAAAAACTCCTGGGTCCTTCGTAAGCAATAAGAACACAAGGTCTTTGCTTTACACGAGTCGGTCCCTCAGCCGGATATCTGACATCTTTTAAAGCATGACCGCTCCCAACATTATCAAAGATCAGTTAATAAAGCATTAATACTAATGTAAATTACTTATGTGAAATGCAACATTCATGTATACCGTATTCGAAAAACAACGTGTTGTGCGGCAGGAACACGTCGCGTGTCACTCGCGTCCCGCACGAGTGTCGCCACACTCGAACTTTTCTCGTTTGCCGGCGAGCGCCGTCTGGTTAACTCCTTTTTTGTTCTACACTATATTTCAATTTCCGGGACTGTAATTATTTTCAGTTCCGCTTCGCTCCAGTTTCAGCTGTGTCAGGAATCTGGAGCCATTGTGTTTGTGACTCGCGACATAAATTGAAAGCGGTACAAGTGCAAATAGAAATAAAGATTAATTCCCTAAGCATTGTGAAAATACTTTACATTATAAATTATTTTAAATAGAACGCATAATTTTAAATAAGCTTTTTAGGTACCGATTAGACCTACTTCCTACTAATATTATAAATACGAAAGTTTGTAGGTATGTATGTTTTTTATTCTTTCTCGCAAAAACGGCTGAAAGGAATTGGATGAAATTTTGCACAGAGATAGATTACAGTCTACAGTTCCCGTGGGATAATTTTTTTTGTTTTTTTGTCTATGTATATATTCAGGAACGGCTACCCGGGCGAGGCCCGGCGGATCACTAGTACATTATAATTTGCATACTCTTGAAATTCACAACTACATTGAACTAGGA
>JWHW01043310.1:223359-238903 GCA_000931545.1 Papilio glaucus
GACTCCGAGGTCTGCCGCGACGTTATCATTACACATCTCTGTAATTCACCACGGATAGACGCCGCCGCTGAATAGCCCTGAATTACCCGCGACCCCACATCCAGAGACCTTGTTACTCAACTAAACTACTCTTTCTACGGCCTTACATTATGAGTAATTGACGAAATATCCTTTACATTATTATGTTCTATTCATTGAATAATAACCACAGTAACGAGAATGAATAGGATTTAATTATTAAGAGTCAAAGAATGACAAAAGATGTTACAAGAAATACTTCTAGCATTGTTCCATCCACCATCTACGATTTCAAATAAGTTTCACTTTGTTGAGGAGAAACAAAAGGAAATACACAGAATTTTTATCTTACAACTGAGAAAATACAATGTAGTGTTTTTTGTTAAATGGGAAACGACTTAGTGGTCAAGAGTGACCCACTCTCAATCAATTTAACAAGTTAACCTGAATAAACTGAACTAAACTGAATAAATGTCTAAATATTATGTCTAAATAAAATGAATGGGGCTATAGGTACAGTAGTTAGGAGTCAGAATGTGTCTATGAAGGCTCGTCTGGCTATACATAATGCTGTACTAGTCCCCACTTTAATGTATGGAAGTGAAAGCTGGGTTTGGCAGGAAAAGCATGCTAGTAGAGTTAATGCCGTTGAGATGCGATCCTTAAGAAGTATGTTAGGCGTGACGTTGAATAATAGGATTAAAAATAGCGTTATAAGGGACAAGTGTGGCTTAAAAGTGGATGTTATGACTAGAATTGAGAAAGGTATGCTTCGGTGGTTCGGGCATGTTGAAAGGATGAATGAAGAAAGAATAACGAAACAAATTTATGTTGCAAAAGTGAGTGGCAGTGTTGGTAGGGGACGCCCCAGGAAAACTTATATCGATCAGATTAGCGGTTTACTAAAAAATGGCGATATAAGGAGCACCCATAACCGACGAGCATGTATGCGTAGATGTATGAATGTAGAAGAAGCGAGAGAGGTGTGCCAGGATCGTGCCAAATGGAAATCCGTCATCTCTGCCTACCCCTCTGGGTTACGGGCGTGAGCGCATATTTATTTATTTATATTATTATTTACTACGTTATCGTAGTATAAAATATATTCTCATCTTGTTCTATGCATAGTACTTCAATTTTATTCGTTAATTCAACCTCCGGAGATCAAACGAGTGGAAAATTTTCCAGACGTCTTGGATCCCGAATATGTGAACCTGTGGGAATAAAAACACGAACCACCAACCAACACTTTCTGTTATAACGCTTAATTTTCTATAGGATCTTTACAGCATGTTTTATAAAACAAATATTTCAAAACAGATCGTGTTCCTCATTACACTTCTTCAGCACAAAAACTAAATTATAGTTTCTTTTTTTGAATTAATATTACGTTCAGTGTTACATTACTTGAAGTATATAATTTACGCAATCACGGACGAATAATCTAAATATGTAGAGGCGTAGCAAATACAGGAGCTATGAAGGAAATACAAATGCAATTCAATTATTAAAGTTTACAATACACGGCACTTGACAAAGAAACCGTTCGCACGGCGCGCGGCTCTCGTGCTCTGGGGAATTTCTTAATGAGAACATGAATGTTGCTACTTGCTACAACAAAGTTTGCCTAAATTTATGCCTTAATTATGAAGTTAAAAGGTTTTTAGACCTTAGAGTGACGTGTAACATTGTCGTCATTAACTTTTTGATTCGCTGTGGGGTTATGTAAAGTTCGTTTATCAAATATCAATATGTTTATTTCTTTTTCGACTACCTTCGAACCAGGTTGTTCTTAAAATATAAAATAAAACCTGCTTCATACATTGCAAGTGGCAATAGCCTCAATTAACACAAAATTAATATCGGATAAACAATGGAAAGGAAATCTTAAAGATGAAGAAATTTATAAGGAAGGAAGCATTTGCGATGTACCACTAAAGTACAGCGGAATCTTGGCTCCATGATGAGTTGATGATTAAAACCCTCAGGGATGAAATAATAGATAATGGAAGCATTCGGAGGCAAAAATAACTTGAACGTGTACCATACCGAGGGTGCTAGTAGCACCCTCGGGATTTAAAGAAAGTAGCAAAGTCCTGAAAGCAAAATTATTCATCAAAAGTGCTCGAGAACATAAAACCAGAGAGTTATACCATGCACAATCTGCTAGTTATATTAAATTGTGTAATTTTTTAATCTGCAATCAGTACGGTGCAGATTTTATTGACTATCAACATTGCTCCGGTGTTCCCATACTATGCGATGTTTCCACTCAAGAAGTTTTCCCGAATTGTGGCGAGTATCGAGTGATTGATCATCGGGACCGCCCGCTGCGGCTCCCGCAACATTTATCATGAACATGCAAATCGAAGGGAGGCGTTTTATACACCACTGATACTTATATACTGGCTCTATGTCTAATTCAACAAAATTTTGATATTAGATTTTGATTGTTGAGAATTGATAACCAAATGACACTTGCTTCTCAAACGATGACAACTTAATTTTATCAGACATACAGAACTTCCTTTTTATGAAGTGAAAACTCCTTTGGGCCACGTTAAACGATATTTGGTAGGTAAAATCTTATAGGTTTGCGTGAACAACATGCTCAACATGAGTCAGCAACACGCTTATTTAAATTTGGAATAGTTTAGAGAGTTTAAACAAACTATTTTTCCTTTATTTTTCTTGTATTTGATTTTGAATTTTATTGTTAAGATACTAGATTTGTTGATTATTTATTTATTTTTGACCAATTGTTACTACGTTGTTTTATTAAGCTTTTTAATCTTCTAAAAGAATGCCAAAGTACCAGTTCGGTAACCATTAATATTATCATATAGCATATTCAGTATTTTAATTAACTTGAAAGAAAATTAAAGTACTTAAGTAGAAAAGCTTGTTTATCAATCAAGTTGTGTAAACGCTAAACGTGATCGCTCAAAGAAGCTCAAACATAATTTGGCGCAGCGCGGCACGACACGAGCGGCGCCATGATTGATGACGCGGTCGCGCGCCGCACGCGACAGCCGCACTGACAGCGCGCCAACGTACGCCGCAACGTTTAAAAATCAATTTAACTACGTTACGGAAAACTAAATTACCACATTTTTATAGATTACCTAGTTAAAGATTTTTCAGTTCAAACCTATGTAGCTTTAAAATTTAAGATAAAATATTAGCAACTACGTAAAGGTGAGATTGATAGCAATCTTAATGTCAGCTTTACATATAAACGTTAGATGAACATAACAACGGTAAAGCCCGCAACAATAACATCTGTTGCAAAAATAGAACGGCTGGACCTGTGACATACCACGACCTCATAGAAAACAGACATGAAGGAGAAATATTCTGCGTTACGTCTGATGAATGAGCTGCCGGAGGCTTAATTCTGATCATCTTCCCATCTTTTTTTATAAGAACATCAAGGAGAGAGGGAGAGTCGTAGACTAAAGGGGGAAGGTATCGATAGGACAAGGCAATATCTTTTTTCGTTTTATCCCTTCTTCTGTAGTCTTTCTTTCAATATATATCCGTTTTTATTACTTTTCGTCTTTTAATATATGTCCTATCTCAAAGAAGAAAAGATTAAAAAGTTATGCATAGCTAGGGTATGCAAAAAGTATATATTATCTTTAACAGATAATTTAAAAATAGCATTGAGCACGATCAATATTAATCACTGGCGACACTTGCGTGCTGTCACCGCGCCCGCGCTCTCTCCATCCATCATGGCGGCCGCTCCCGCCCCCGGCACCCGCAGCCGCGCTTCCTACGATACAAATTGTATTTGAGCGTCTCCATCCTACTTCGTTTACATATTTTTAACCAAATTACGTTGCTCATATTTCATATTTCTTGACACAATCATAACACTTCAAAATCTATTAGAGGTTATGAAAATTTCTTTATACATAAATTTACTTTAATAAAGATGACTCAACATCTTTAATGCACTAATGTTATACGATATATAAATCAATATATAAATTGATCTATTTAGATGATACCATCCAAAAAGAACATAAAATAAAGATAACCGGTAGCGGTGTAGCCATGAACAATATTTTAACTTTTTAATTGGCGTCCAGACTCTAAAGACAGTTATTAGATGGTAGTTTACGATGGATTTAGACAAGGCGTATGCTCAGTACCAATCTAGATATAATCAGAAATAATAAGCCTGACAATGGAGAAGCATCAGAGTGTCTGGGAAATGGCGCGCCTCGTAGATTAAGGCGTCATTCAAAACAACACATTTAACTAAACTATCCATGGTTCATGTAGGAGACCTGATAGGTGCCTATCATATCTTTGTTTTCAAGGCACAACGTCATAGTAACGACGTTAACAGTAAATTACTATCATTTGCTTTTTGTTGACCCTTTAACAGAATCTAACTCTAAACTTTTACTTTCTCCGAGTTACCATTCTATAGACTAATGTGTCGGAACTCACCCATAAACATGATAATATCGGGAAAACATAAAACTTATTTTGTGAGAAAGTGCTACCTATAGCCATTAGAATACCAAATGGCCTCGGAGGAAGCATCCGCATAAGATTAATGATCTCGCTCAAATTTTCCTGAGCAATCAGACGAGATATACAGCGAATTAATTACATTTAGCTCCTAACATTGATTAATAGCATTGTCGGAATGTAGGACACAGTTGTCGAAACATCTTGGTGTTCGTTACACGTTGTAGTAGCTGAGAGTGGGTTGCCTTCCAAGAAATCAACACATTGATGTCCAAATTGCCTCTGTGTTTGGTTTGCTATGATTTTTTTTTTATTTGAAAAAGATTTTTGACTCAACCTAGACGTATTGACCAATAAGTTCCTCTTCATTTTAGTAGCTTTAGCTTTTGAAAAGGTCATGCCAAGCTCCTTATAGAGGGATCCAGATCAATTATTTGTCAATCAAAGGTCACTAATTTGCTTTGCGACTGTCATCCGCCACACTAAAACAAACCTTTCCTTCACGCTTCATCGTCTATAAACATGGTCAATCTTCTGGCGAAGGAACAGTTGAGCCTTACCACAGGCATTTGAAGTACCTTTTAAGCACTTTTGGAATCGTGAAAGCAGAAGACATGGGTAACAAGGATCTAATCAAAGCATATCCCTTACATTCGACCTAATCCGCATCTATAGGATCTGAGAGTAGCGTCACCACCAAAGTGATTTGTCAGAGTCAAAGCTGTGGTTGATTTTTTTCATACTTAGACTACAATGAACATTATAGAATTTAAATCTTACAAAGGTATCAATAATATAACCTCAGCGGTTGATATTAAAGTAATATCGAGACTCAAATAAAAGACATAAAATATTTACTGATAGAATAAAGACTAGCGGCGACAGAGGACATCGCCGATACAGAGCAGAGTCCGAGCGGCGAGATATTGAGACCCTTTGCGCCTTCGGGCAAATATTGACCACGTGCTATGATACTGACCGGCGGAGCGAGTTATTGGATAGCGGACCGCGCCCGCGGCGACGCTACCTCTTTTAATATTCCATCTTTATTATTTGTTGCAAACAATGTCAGCGATGCTGCCGACAGTCGCGTTTACCGCAAATCTAACCTATGCTTTGTATCTCTCGATGTATCTACTCATCTAAATGTATCTATATATCGGACAGACGTTGTTCAGTCCGCAACAACAATATCTGTTGCACGAGTGGGTAAAATACCACGACCTCACTGAAGACAGGCGTGAAGTAGACGTATGCTTCTGTGCTTCGTCTGATAAGTGACGTGCCGGTGGCCCAATTTCAATCCTCTTCTGTCCATTAAAGAGAGGCAACGTATCTGCGACTCATTTGCTAGTTGCGGACCTCCGGACAATTCTATGGTTAGCGGTTACTTGAGATCTGGTAACCCGCTTGCTCGCTTGCTACCTTATTCCATAAAAATACCATACCTACTTCTCTATAACATCTACTACAGCCGCAGGTCTAGTGGTCGATATAACGAATCACACAGTGAAACACATGGACTCTTTCCCTCTCTCTCCATCGCGTAAAACTGAACACTTAAACGAAATAAGATCAGTTTTTAAGTGGCTATTAGAAATATATTTGCATAGCAAACAGGAGGAAAATTATTGGCATATCGGCGGTACGCAGTGAGTTTAATAAATTTAGGCGGCAGTAGGTAGCGCAGAGAGCGCCACTCGCGCTAACTCCGCGCATAACTTACAGCTAGCCGTCTCACTTCACCGTTAAGGATGCCATCAGTTTTGTAACAAAATAGAATATTAGACTAATCTTATTTTTAAAAATTAAGCTTTGAATAAAGGATTCATTGCTAACTCCGTTTATTTTCCAGGAACGTGATATATCCTTATAGATATGTTAATCTATAAGGAATAGTTAATGCGCGGGACACGAACTCAAACCGTTTTTGTTTAATTAATCGGAGCTCAGCTAGAGGCTTGGTCCTCCTAAAGATTTCATGATTAGATGCATTATGACCTCGTGATGAGTCTCGGTAATCAATTTTACATGAAATGTTTTGGTAGGATTTCATTTCTTTTTGAAACGCAGTTGACACAACCAACATGCATATTTTAGATTTCAATAAATCTGATAGTCTGTTGCCATACATGTGACGTCACTGATACTTGGCACGTCTAACAAGTCTGACAAGAACATCTTATTTTGAAAACTTTAATACGCAGACGGAACAAACATGCAGCCCATAAACGAGTGGTTGGAGTTTATGGGCTGCATATTTTTCCGTTGTTTATACTCTATATATAGCCTATATTCTAAATGTCAGCCTTCTAGGCCTTCTGGAAGTCTTTCTATTTACCACGAGTAGGACTTGTTATGACTGATAGAGTTATTGCATCATTTTGCAAATAAATTTGCCTGTAAATTTTAAACAAAGTCGTTGATTATTTTCCTAATTAATTAGCTTACATAATTCATTTTATCTAAGCGTGTAATTCCAACTCACTGATCCTGTGCTATATAACATTGAATTTAATTTTATAGTTGCAACCCTAAATGTAAGGGAAGTTTTTCCGACAAAGCTTCACTCTCAAAGAGTGCACTTATAAATTCCTCGGTAGATTATCGGTTTTTAATTACCGGTTGCGCCGCGAGGAGGGCAACACTCGCCTAGCTCGCTCATCCTTTGAAGTCTTTGCATGCAGCGCACAGCGCAGCACTCCGCCCTAACCAGTACAAATTCTATTTTACTTTATAAGCAATAATTTTAAAGAAAATGTTTGAGAAACTGTTTCTTTTGGATTCTTTATTCTTCTTTATACCCAGTTGACAAAAACTCTTACAAAGTAATATCCAATATTTTTATTACAATTTTTTTAATGGAATAATCGAGCAAACCGAGTATCTGATGTTAAGTGAGCGCTAGTCATAGACATCCGCAACAAGCAATTGTGCTGTAGATGCGATGCCTACTTTAATGAACAGAGGAGGGCATTGACAGGAAAAAGGATATTTCCTTTTCCCCGTTAATACCCTCCCCGTCCAATACTTCTACTTCACGCCTGTTTTTTGTGAGGTCGTGGTACTTCACCGGTCGAGCCGACCCAATCGTGCAACACATGTTGTTGTTGCGGGTTCTTCCTCTGTTATATTCAACTAGTCGTCCCCGCGACTTCGTCCGTCGTCCCTCGTTTTTTTTGTACACATGCTCATACTAATTAATGTTATCTCTTCTTATTTCCAAGTCTACCTTTTTTATTTAAATTACAATGTAAACACTTGACGATCAAGTTTTCGTTGAGTTCTTCGTGAGTTTAGAAAACCAACCAAATACACAATAACTTTTAACATCTGGTTGAAAAATTAGTATTCTTATAATGGGACGTCCCCGTATTGACCAATTATTTTGTTGTAATTTTTAAAACTTGGTGACCACCCATAGTTAATTTTCTTTTAGGCATGACTTATGAGCTTAACTTAGTAAATACCTGTGTTAATCAAAAACTTATCTACTTGATACAAACGAATTTTAATTTAAAATACTCTAGTGACGAACATTTACATGTAAAGAGTTGTAATTATGGATCAGACAAAAACCTTAGGAATATTTTCACAATTTCGTAGGTTTTTAATTGTCTTGCGCCCAACATATCGGTCCAGTCGATTCGTTCACCCGGAACAATAAGACGCAAATATAAAAAAAAAATATTTTTATTATCAGTACTATATACACATAAATTCATTGATATTACATACAGACACATCAATTTTATTTATCTGTAAATACATAGGTGGAGTGAAAACTAAACTCTTCTTCGGGGTATTCGTCTTCACTTTTATCTTGTACATTTATTACGAGCTCGAGATCGCGGTCAAAATAATTCATCACGGAACCACGCGTACTATTCGCGATATAAATGCCAATGTGAGTTTGTTTGTTTGTTTGACACGCTGTCACGTGTAAACTATTCAACCGATCATCATGAAATTTTGCACACATTTTGTCAGGAGTACAAAAATGACCTTTTATCACGAAAAAAAACTTCCCGGAGGATAGGAAAATAAAAGCTAATATAATGTATTATTAGATTAAAGCTAATGTAATGGTTAGGCCATGGTATTGTATGACACGACAATAAAATCTTTTTAACATTTTTTTACGTGACATTACCATAGCCACCAATATCAACATTTTTACGTTTACCCGTAACTAAAGTATTGTATCAACAGTATTTTACGCGAAATCAAGTTACAAAAATTTCCAAAGAGGAAGATAAGAAAATAATGCGTGCGATGCCGCGGGCAACAGCTAGTACATACACAATAAATACTATGCCGTGGGTTTACACTGCCGAAAAACATAAAACATATTTTCACACATAAAACAGTTAAACAAAACAAAACAGACACTAACGGGATCGATGGGGACTTCATATTTACATCGTTCGTGATGACGAAGTCAAGACCGGCTTCTTGGGAACCAATGCAAACTCAGCATCTTTTTTCGCCATCCCCACACTACAATTTTCTAATCACAAAATATTTAAATTTACATTTATTATTTTGAATACAGGTGTAAGAGCTTCCAAAACACGAAACGCGGAGAGATTTGCCGAATCCCTGGCTGCACCGTGTCGCCATCTGTCGGCCTGCAGCCGACGCCCATCCGCATGCCGCACGTACAACCTGAAACATTTCGGCTTTTCATTCAATACGTTTACACGGGGAAGGTGTGTAAATTTTGAAGTTTTTATATTATACTTAACATTCTTATTGATTTACATTCAGAAGTATTAGTTCAATTATTATATTTAGAGTTTAGCATTCTTATCCAATGTAAGGTACCAGAATGTTGGTAAACTCGTCACACTGCCATCTATCGGCGTTTTTATTCAACGCATCCATTCCTACGGCAATAACTTCCAAGTAATTAATAGATTCGGCTACAGGTAGCAGTATTTACAATTTTAAACATATTACTTTATCTTCTTTACAATTAACAATATACTATACAAAGTTTTTCACTAGTTTATTTTATGATAATACATGTACATTTCATAAAAAAAACCGATACTGCTATAAAAACAAAAGAAGACCGTAAGGCAAAAAAATAAATTAGTCTTATCATTTTATTCAGTTTATACTGGTATAAACATTACATTTACTTTATCAGTACATTTAAATAATTAAGTTTGGAAAATTCTTTAGCTTCTTCTGCAAGACTCTGGTGTGTTCGAGATGATGACGCTTGCCGCCGACCTAGGTCTGGAGGATTTGCGCGCTGCTTGCGAAGATCATGTCACATCTACATTGAGTGTAGAAAGTGCTTGTACACTTTTAGCTGCCGCTATGGAGATTCAAGATAGACCTGGTGAGCGATTTTAACTTAACGACTTTTTGCCTACATTAGTAAGGGCGATGGTGGTGTAATGGTCAGCATAGTTGCCTTCCAAGCAGTTGATCCGGGTTCGATTCCCGGCCATCGCACACTTTTGTTATTCCAACTTTCAAGTTAATTTTTATTTACACAACTAGCTGTGCCCCGCAGTTTCGCCCACGCTGCAATTTTACTTAAACGAAATGATATTACTTACTTAACAGTAATAATCTATATAATAGTACTCTATTTTATAGCATTTTTATTGAACAAATGTTTGACACGGTTCTTTAAATTGATATAACTTTTTTATTTATAAAACAAACACTAAATTTTAAGTGAAGCTTACCACAAGTAAAAACCGCACCCAAATCGGTTAAGCCGTTTCTGAGATTAGAGATAACAAACACACAGACAAAAATTCTAATAATAATTGTTTTGGGTTTTATTGGGTTTATGAAGGCCCCCAATAAGTTTTTCTCAAATATTTTTCATCGATCTTCCATCACAAACAGCGATTAGTAACATTTTTATTTTATGTATAGATTCATGTTTGGTAATATTGTGCTTATATATGTCTTTTGGGATTTGCCAACCCATATGTATAATTTGATTACTGTTTACTACATATGACTTATAATGCCATTGATTTTATGCTATAGTATGCTCGCAATTTATTTATTTTCAACTATAACATTTTATAATTATTTAATAATAGGTTAAGCGTTGTGCAATGAGTTTTAGTTTTATTTCAACACATCCTGCATACTCCACTAGTAGCAAAGCCAATTGCTGGATTTGTGCCAACACTGATCACTGGTGGAGTTTATGATCCTACCAGGTTGTTGTACAGCACCAACCTGACTCTTGGCCTACATGCTGTATCGTCCAGCACCAACTCCAGATACCTAGCGACCCAAGGCATGTTTCATTATTGGTCACCATCCATGTATTTTGTGTCAAATGACAAGGGACACGATGGTACTAATGCCTTGGGCAAAGCAGACTGATTGTGTGTTGTCCGCAACAGTTTTGTCAGCTGATGTGTTGCATCAATGGATCATCTTTTCTTTATGCCTTTTATTATGGTTATTTTTAACAACACCAATATACTTTAGCTTAATGTAAATAGTTACACAATAAATAAACTATTTAAACTATCAACTTGAAAGCAACTATTTTTTTAATTAATGTTTTATTGAGATAAAAAATAAATTAAGCTACAGTACAACAACTAAATATATGTATTCTATAAATTAAAATGTGATAACAAATTAAAATTGCAGAGACAACTTTATACAATATTTAAACTTATAACTAGTACCTATAGACTAGACAGACATCAAATAGGTTGCTAACAAACTGTAGAATATGATAAGAATGGAAATGAAGAGTAACCATAATATGTACTTGAACAAGACATGTCTGTTATATCCTACCAAATGAAATTGGTTGTGTTATTTAAAAAAAGTTTAAGCACAAAATATTAAACAAATTACATCACATCAATCTCCAGAAGATCTACAAAACGCGCTAATAGTTGTTTGGTATAGTTGTCCAAACGAAAAGCAGTAGCTTCAAGTATAGACATTTCTTTATCTATATCTTCAATTTGTTGAAGAAATGGCTTTATTTCAGTTTCATATTTTTCGTTGCTCTCATTAATTGACTTGGTCAGATTTACTGCCAGGGACCGAAGATCTGCATATTTAGTGATCACCAATCTATTAATCTCTTCTAAAAGAACATAATGTTCCTGTCCAGCAGCGATTTCTCCTTGTAGATATTCATTTGTGCGCTTAAACATCTGCGTCGCTAATCGGCTAAGGACAGGGTCATGTGGATCTAAACATTCAAAACTTGAGCAACTTGAAACCATGCGCAAATCTTTATTTCTTTGTTCACCGGTCCAAGTTTCACTTTCTTTGGACATTATTCATTCAAATAAAATGTATTAAATAATAATAATAACCCTAGCTGGTACTTGCTAACGAGATCTTTAAGTCAATAACTTTTTTTTTAAAGTACTTCTATAACTCTATGTAACTCTATGCTTCGAATAAAAGAAATATGTCAAATTGGTAGAAAATAAAATTTCTCAACCTTGGTTTGCCATTGTTATAAATTATTACGCTTATTGAAAAATTCAATTACATACTACACTACACAATTAGGAAACTACATAATTTAGGAAATAACATTCAGTGATTTTTGTAATCTGTTGTCCATAGATAGTCTTTAATAAATTCGTTCGATAGCGCCAGTCAATTTTGTTTGTCTATGCCATTACGTTACGTACGGTACGGCTTCCATTTTTGACGGACGCTTGTTTCTCCCGGCTTTTGGCGGTTTAGTTTTCTTAAACATTTTGTGCAAGTAAATAAATTAAAATGGCATACAAGGGCCCTCCGAAGGTACAAAAGGTTATGGTACAACCCATTAACTTAATCTTTAGATACTTACAAAACAGAAGCCGGGTCCAAATCTGGTTGTACGAAAACGTAAATTTAAGAATTGAGGGACACATCGTGGGATTTGATGAATATATGAACATTGTTTTGGACGACGCCGAAGAAGTTCATATGAAGACGAAAAATAGAAAGCAAATTGGAAGAATTATGATGAAAGGAGACAATATAACGTTAATTCAGAATGTGAATCCAAACGCGTCTGTGTGACGGCAATTAGGTTATATTACCAACTAAGTGAACATTCCTAGACAATAAGTGAATTGTAAGGAAATTGTGTACCTTGATGGTATTTATATGTGAATTCTAAGCACTGCAGGTTTCCTCATTAAATTAAGATTTGCAAATCGACTTTCATTTGTTTTACCCTAAGTTCTAAATTGTAATAAAACATTTTAGATTTAGATTAAATCCAGATGAAATATTACTTCTACACCCTATAATGTCTGTTTGATATCTTTAGGAAAGTGTGTGAACCAATTAATAATGTAAAAATGGTGATGCACCTGTTTCCTACACTGTGCTTGCGACCCCTTTAATAGGACCCAGGACTCTTGCAGATATTTCCATAAATTCTAGATACTTTAATTATCATCCGTAAAAACTAACAATAAATGTGATAAATAGCTTATTTGCAAAAACATTGCTGATAATTAAATTAAGTTATAATTATACTTTAACTTATTCACATTTTTACTAAGTTACTTAAGCAAAGGTGAACAGTATTTTTCTACTCCATAATAAAAGATTTTCATGTACTCATGTTAATAAAAAAGCTTGGGTATGAAAATTGAAATTGATGGTTGTAAATAATTTGCTTTGACAATAATTTAGAATTTAAATTTAAATTTGTATGCTTTTTATTATTTTAAGATATTGTAGTACTCATCTACTGATTATTTGGGTTTTTGTTGTTTAAAGTATTAACCATTACAATTAGGCAAGATGTTGGGCTTGACATGTTGGGCAAAAATTAGTCTTCTGAAAATTTTGAGTTATTAAAATTATTGGAAGATTTATTAAAACATTGCAGTAGATGATGCATTTAGAAAGCGAGATTAGTATGATTAAAATTGTGAAAGTTATAAAAAATAAAAAAGGGCAATGCACAGGAGTATGATCAATTAAAATGCAAGCTTGCTGTGTTTGATGTTTAATATATGTTGTATGTATGCAAGCATGCTGTGGGTCTTGTTTATCATAGGTCTATATAAAGTCCACTCCCAGAGAGACGCCACATGAGTAGGCAGGTTTGTACTCCCTGGTAGCTTTGAGTATAATCTTAACTGTACACAACGCGAGCACTATTACACAGTTCAAGGTAAAGGACAACAACAGAGAGACCAATGCTATAAGTTTCTCTGCTAGATCTCATTAGAGAAGATCCGCAGTAGAACAAAGTAACGCACAGTGCCAGAACAATTGCAAAACGGGAGTGGCAATGGGCCAAAAGGTCCTAGAATGGTGGCCACGTACAGGTCGATGATGCAGAGGTAGGCCTCCCACAAGATGGATCGATGGGTCAAGGTTGCGGGAGTGCAGTGGATAAGTGTGGCAGTGGACAGATTTTGATGGCTATCAATGTGGGAGGCCTACGTCCAGCAGTGGAACACCAACGGATGAAATGACGACAATATCTAAGTTATTTGTTTTAGGACTTCAGAATTCTTTGGGGCCATGTAAATCTGCATCTAAGAATGGGAAATATTTCCACAATAGATTTAGATACCAAATAATCTGGGCTATTGACAAGCTGATAGTAATGTCTAATGATAACGTTGTTATTCTAGGTGGTAAGAGTGCGTCATCGTTCATGGAGCGCTGCATAGCGTTCATTGGCGACAATGCGGCCGACTGCGTCAAAACCAACGCCTTCCTCAACCTGCCCAAAGAGGCACTCATCAAACTCATCTCTTCTGACTTTGTACGTGTTGCAATTATATTGTTTTAAGATACGACCACATAGCTACACTGTCAAAGTATAATGAGGCACTCACTCCCGAGTGGGGCCACAAGCCACTTACAGATTAAGAACCATTGTCCCTGAATCCCAACACATCTGCTTCGCTCCTTTCAATGCCATATGTTACCGTGCTTCATTGACAAGCTGGTTGCCGTGATTAGTAAGATACTTGCTTTTCACGCTGCAGGTCGTGGGTTCGATTCCCACCCAGGACAGACATTTGTGTGCATGAACATGTCTTTCATGAGTCTGGGATTAATTATATATTTCGACGGTCCCTACGTACACTATCGAAACTGAAAACGGCTACTTTATTTTGTCCACATTATATATAATGTTGACAATATAAAGTAGCCGTTTTCAGTTTCGATAGTGTACTTCGACGGTCCCTAAACACTATCGAAACTGAAAACGGCTACTTTATATTGTCAACATTATATATAATGTAGACAAAATAAAGTAGCCGTTTTCAGTTTCGATAGTGTACGTAGGGACCGTCGATTTACGAAAGAAAAGTAGCACATCAGTTATCTGGTTTCCATAGCACAAGCTCTGCTTAGTTTGGGATCAGATGGCCGTGTATGAATAGTGTGCCAGGTATTATTATTATTATTATTGGGTTTAATGGGTGATGTTAAAATAATTATGTATATACTAATAATTACACAACCGTGGGTTTACACTGCCGAAAACATTCACATCAAACATATTGTCATCTCAGGTTTTTTCAGAGAGAAATATTAAGAGAAAGCTTGTATCTCGACAACGATTTTATGCCAGTAGAAACCCACAGTAACAATACATAGTGTAGCAGTTTCCAAGAGCTAACTCACATAAATGCTACTAACTACTACTACGTAATTTATTTATGCTTACTGTATGTTTTTTTTTAAAGAGCCAATAGCCTAATGGTTAAGGGTAAGGACTGCGAAACATGCACTGATTTAAACTTGAATTACTTTAAATTGTTTTCAAATCTGTGCGATTAAAATAATTTGATTATTCACTTAATAATATGAAAAACACAATACAAAAATACCACCTCCATATTTTTATTTTTCCATCTTTTTCCACTGTCAAATGATTGCTATAATATTTTAGCGGGCGCTTTAAGTAACTTTTTGAAATTTTTGTTTTTCATACTAATGATCGCCGACATATTTTCTGAACTAAACTTGTGTGTTCTTTCTGATTTTTCTCAATCCAAGTTATTTTAGATTTAAAAATTGTGTCCAGCTGTGCCTGGAG
>JWHW01043407.1:9521-42331 GCA_000931545.1 Papilio glaucus
CATCACATACTTCTTCTCTTTAGGCCCCTTTTGATTCTTGGAGCTCTGTGTTATCTGGCTGTTGGTGCGCATCTTGCAGTGTTGCAGGGCATCGTTTGCAATATCCGAAAGGTACTTTTGAGCTGCCAGTGCGATGAGCCGTATTAATCTGAAATTTATAATACAATAATTAGTATATTATATAGTAGTATATAGTAAGTAAGTAAACTGACTTTTTGCACTTTGTCTATAGTTAAAAAGATGGGATATATTAAGGACACATCTTTCAGTTGATATATTTTCAAAAGAAGTATTGAGGACTACTAGAAATATGTATACTTAAAGGAGACAACATTTTCTTATTCATATTGGAGTTGTGTAGAGGGAGTGGACGTTTGGGACCCCCTTGAAGACAAAGTGCCGCTCCGGTATTTTCTTTATAAGGTTTTAGCTATTTTAAACTTAACCTAAGTATTTTAGTTAGTTCAAGTGTTGGCACTTGAACTAACTAAAATACTTAGGTAATTACAAGATTTTTTTGCAGTCTTTTTTTTATATTTCATAACTTGAAAACATACCAAACTATGGTGGATGGATACCCAACTAGTAAGACAATATTTCACATATTATCCCAGTAAAATATTGGTTTGGTAATATAACAGCACTGAAAGGCCTCCCAAAAAGGACCACTAATCTGATGGCAGTTGCAGAAGTGGATAAGGGTTTCTAGGGTGCAGACTTTGGTGGCAATCCTTAGGCCAGGGTGATGATGATGGATATTTAAATAAGACTTTTTTTAAGTTTTTGTTTATTGTACATAGCAAACAAAGTTATTTGAAAGCTGACAGCATTTACTACCTCTCTCGGTCTTACAGAAGTAAATGAATAATGACGCAATGTGAAGCATACTTTGTTTTACAAATTTATCTATACTGCAAATTGTAGTCTAACTAATGGCCCTTAAGCAAAAAAGGGTCGAGGTCATCATTGTTATTATTGAAAAAAGGAGCAGTATATGTCCATGGTGTAATGTTTGAATAAAATATAATGATAATCACCTTTGATCTTGTGACTCAAAACCAGATGCGTTTAGATAATATGCAACAACAAATTCTGGTATAGAAGAATTGTAATTTTCCAGTTGCAGGAGAAAATCATTCAGGGCATGGCCGGCACAGTTGTCTGCCTCCATTCCGACTGACGGCGATACCATAACAGTTATCTGGGGATTAAAAAACTTTCTTTGATCATCTTAAATTTAAATAAAAACAATTATTGCAAAAATGTACCCACTTCAACTTCTTGTTCTTCACTTTAATGTCAAAGATTATATATATTTGGGAAATGCTTATTGTTTTCCACAGAATACAAATTGTCTAATAATTTAATTAAAATTGCATGTCTCTCTTGTTATACAGATTAAACACAGAAGTTTATAAGAAACTGCTGCCAACGCTACAGTTAGGTACTATGACACAGCATTTTATTCCTTAGTGACTTTTATATGGCAACATTGCAATTGTTCGTTCTGCGTTTATAATAAGCATATGAAGATGTGCAGTTCCTGTAAATAGTTATTTTGTTTGAATATAAATTAAAACATATCTATATTTAAAAGCAGAACCACTGCAAAATAACGAAATACGTATTCTTAAAAGTTATTAATAGACACAGTAGAAGAAACAATTTTATTTTATTTAAAAGATAATAAATAAATGTTATAAATGAGACGATGAAAGTAAGTAGAAAGTAACTAAAACAACCAGGTTGTTATACATGTAAAGATACATAAAAGTTTTTAAAACAATACATTATTTTATTTTCAAAATTTAACCATTATCAAAACGCATTTCCTGATCAAGATTCTTACATTGCCAATTTTCCCGAACTCCTTATTTTTAGGTTTTTTTTTTATCAACCTTTTACCAAACAAATTGTGCCCTAATGAAAACTACCCTTGTTTTGTTGTAAAATTTATACATTTACTTCGTTTTATTCAATTTTTATTACATACACTTAAAAATTATTTCATAATTGTGATACTTTTTTTTAATTGTACCTAATTTTTATTTTACACTTATTCTATCGTTTTAGAATTTATAACTATCAATGTAATGTAACGCCATTAAGTTCTTAAGAATTATATTCGACAACAAAAGAACGTGAAGATTTCGGGAGAGTTAGTGAATAAAATAGCCACACTGACCTCGTGGTACTAAGTCGTTAAGTTGGCAACATCGACCCCTTCCTGCCTTCTTTTACGCCGCTCCTCAAGCCAGAACAGCGAGAGAACGTGATCGATCGAATTTCAAAAAGGCACACACCTACCCCTGTGCTCCCGAGATCACGAAATTACTCTATATCTCCTGATTACATAAATCGGGAGTTGGTGTTTCGTGATTTTGCCATTCTGTGTGTGAACCGTAAAACCTTCACTTCGACGCCCGCAATTACTGCGTGAAGAGCCCATCACATTCTACAAAATGTCGAACCTCGCCGATCCGGTTGCGTTCGCGAAGGACTTCCTCGCCGGTGGTATCTCAGCTGCCGTCTCCAAGACCGCGGTAGCGCCCATCGAGCGTGTAAAACTGCTACTGCAGGTACAGCACGTCAGCAAGCAAATCGCCGCGGACCAGCGCTACAAAGGTATTGTCGACGCCTTCGTTCGCATTCCCAAGGAGCAGGGATTGCTCTCATTCTGGCGTGGTAACCTCGCCAATGTCATCAGGTATTTCCCCACACAAGCCCTCAACTTCGCCTTCAAAGACAAGTACAAGCAGGTGTTCCTCGGTGGCGTAGACAAGCACACCCAGTTCTGGCGCTACTTCGCCGGTAATTTGGCGTCCGGCGGTGCCGCTGGAGCCACCTCTCTGTGCTTCGTGTACCCGCTCGACTTCGCCCGTACCCGCCTCGCCGCCGACGTCGGCAAGGGCGACGGCCAGCGTGAATTCAAAGGCCTCGGAAACTGCATCTCCAAGATCTTCAAATCCGACGGCCTGGTCGGTCTCTACAGAGGCTTTGGTGTGTCCGTGCAGGGCATCATCATCTACCGCGCCTCCTACTTCGGTTTCTACGACACCGCTCGCGGCATGTTACCCGACCCCAAAAACACTCCCATCGTCATCAGCTGGGCGATCGCTCAGACCGTCACCACCGTCGCCGGTATTATCTCGTATCCCTTCGACACGGTCCGTAGGCGCATGATGATGCAGTCTGGACGTGCCAAGGCTGACATCCTGTACAAGAACACTCTGCACTGCTGGGCGACCATCGCCAAGACCGAGGGTGGCTCTGCCTTCTTCAAGGGTGCCTTCTCGAACGTCCTTAGAGGCACCGGTGGCGCCTTCGTGCTTGTCTTATATGATGAGATCAAGAAGGTCCTTTAAACATAGTGTAAGAATTGTTACCATTATTACAATTGTTATTCCAAATCAGCTCTGATAGCCACACCCTTGAAATCATGTATTAGAAGTGAAAAAACAACTCTTAGTAACTTATTTCTAGTTAATTAAAAGTGTTATACACTAATTCCAACATATATTGTTTTATTTAAAAAAAATGGTTTAAATTAATTAAAAATCATATTTGGAATGTGTAATTTAACAATGTTCCAAATTTAAAATCATTTTCTGTGATCACTATTGCTGCCAGTGACAGTTATGTAATAACCTCAATCTATTTGAGGACAAGGTCAGTTTTATTTTATTTCCAACTCAACCATCCTCTTCTATATTGTGATACGATAAAATTAACGAATGTTTATTCTTTTAAATTATTTATTTAAGTAACCATTCTAACCTTTATGTTATGTAATGCTCCATAGAGTATGCTGTTAATTGTCCGAAATCATGTGATTATGAAGATGTTATGTAACATGTCGACTTAGAATGTTTCTTGTGCTATGCAGTGTGAGTGGTTCCAAGTAGTACTTTTTTTTTAATCACTTTGTAAAAGTGTTTCACTGTAGTTGACAACCATGTGGGCTATTGTAACTGGGTAACATTCAGTGCGGATAAAGTAAGTAGGAAGTGAATTGAAAATGTGAAATCATCTATTGTATCCTCGGTGTGAGTTTTTTGTTATGAAAAATTCATGCATTACGAGTGATTATAATATAGAAATGTTGTAAAATATAGTATTGTTTTTTTTTCTCCTGCCTGTTACCTGCATTACATTGACCCAATTCTATACAGAATTGAAGGACTTTTTACATCTAATAAAACTAATACCATGAGCCTGTTTCAAATTATTAGTTAGGGAATAATGTGGCAAGAAGTAAGCAGTTTGCATAATTGTAAGTAACTTGTGCTCTACTTATGAACATGTATAGCCTGTAGGACATCAGTTATATTAGTTAAGAAAAAAGGAATTTGGAGACTCAAACATCTAACAAAAACTACTAAGTGCGGAAGTACATTCTAATTTTCATTATATATATTTGGTAATTTGCTGATAGAGTATTAAATCCACATTATGTTGTAATTAAAATGCCCATTCAAGTATGAATTTAAAAAAAGGGATATTTGTTGGCAGATTACATAATTTATAAAATATTTTGTTGATACGATTAGAAAAGTATTTCATCTTATCAAATGTTCAAAGAGAGACTCATTGGAGCAGTACTGCAGTGCGCAACTCGGCAGACCGATGACGTCACAAGCCCGTTCTCAATGGGGGGACGTCTCGCTGTAGTATTACGTCATTGTAATTACTAGATCCCGAATAAAACTTAGATAACGTGCTATGTAGGTATACAGCGGATTAGTAACATATTTAAAATGGAGTAGTGATATATTTTAGATCTATATTACACTGTATTTAAAGTATATAAATACATACAGAAATTAAATAGTACATAACTGAAAGTTGGAGACTTAGTAATTTTCCGGTTGAGGTTATTTTCATATTAAAAACATTATTGATATTTAAAAAACAAGAATTCTATGTCCGGTTCTGGTTGGTTATTGAACATATATTTGGTAAAAGTTTTCTATATGAATTGGGACAGCTAAACAAGTAATATAAAAAACCGAATGACTATTATTCATCACTCGAAAAACATTACCCTCCTGAGACAGTCGGGTCATAGGCATTCGACTAAAAGTAATGTCCCGGAGATGCAGTCAAATACATTTACTCGCGACCTTCACCTATATGGGTAGGCAGTTTTACATTTTGCATGATGCTGGCACGTCTTCACCCATACACAGATTTTGTCGGTTTCTTGAATAATTTATTTACAGTAATTGAAAACGAAAACAGGACATACATATAAGTGCATGGTATAAATACTATTTTGCGTGCGAATGCATTGTCATTTTAGAGTTACCATGAAGTGAATGTTCGATACATTACAAACGACGATTAAAGAGAGATCCCTCCATAATTTTACGTCGTCTTGCATAGCACGGGTTCATGAGGGTATGGTTTTTGCGCACTCATAGGAAAACGCAAACTCGCAGCCCTTTGTTTTGTGGTTAGTTATAAGTACCTACCTTATCAAGATATAAAACAATACGCAGAACATTCCTGTTAGTGAAGAATCGGACGACCAAAACTTGATCGAGTTGGTGTAATCCAGTTGTTCATGCGTTAAATTTGCTTGGGGCAATGACCTCAAACTCCTTGACTCATTCCGTGGTCATTTTTTTGAGAACCTCCGCTACTATGAACATCGACTTAAATTATATGCATACAAATTCTGTATATACGTCAAATCGATATTACGACTGTCATAATAATTGTCTCCTTTTCTTATAAATTTTCTTACATTAGTCGATATCACAAAAGAGGTTAAAAATACGTAATTTTATATAGAACATAAAAGTAAATAATGTTCAGCCAAATGTTTTCGTTACTTGTAGCAACTGTCCTTTACATTCAATACAAGAAGCCTTTACGTATATCTGCATAACTAACCTCTGTACCTATATAACCTCTTTTGTGTAATATGCAACAACACAAAAAGGCTATTGAACTTGTTCTTTTTAATACTGTGACCAGCCTTATGCATTATAAATAGTACTTATATACCTATAATCATTATACTGTAAAGTACTATACGTTTATAGTATAGTACTTTACAGTATATTGATTTGTGAATGGCATATAACACAAAAAAGGTTATGAGTAAATATTTATAAAATACGTTATTTTTAACCGCATCAATTACCATCAGGCGAACCTTCGTCTAATCGCCTAATATAAAATAATGAAAACTCTTCAATTTAGTGTATTATCTTCCTAAGGTCCGCATTGAATATTTTATCCACGGTACGGATACAGACGCTCTTGACGCCTTATCAATATCATAAAACTGGTTAACGTCGAGCGATACCAGACTTCACCACGAATCGACGAAATCTGGTTATCTAATCCGGCCGCGATAAGTTTGCAGCGGTTTGGATTGAATATATACTAAGCATTCCGTTGTTCCAAATCTGTGACTGTCTTAAATAATTACATCTGTTAGCTCTTATGATCCAAACAATTAACTTCAATTTGGCTCACAAAATTACTAAAAACATATTCGAATATAATAAATGGCCAAAAGACGTCTGTTGTCGTTTGATCCAGTCCACTTCTGGAAATTTGAGCTTGTATATCTTTCAGGAGGCCTATCCACATTGACTTGTTCTGTAATGTTGTCGCCATTATAAACCTCAAAGGCGGTTCGTTCTATGAGCTTATTTTATTTTGATTTTTCCACAATAGGCATGATGATGATGACGATACCTCCTTGACGTATCAGGTTTGCGCTTTCCCTCCTTGAGCTGTGAGTAAAACACAGACTTAAGCAGGATGGCGTCACTCATACGAACCAGATGTTCACACCGTCTCAGTTGGCCGGTGATAAGTATAGTTTTTACGTCGGACAGTTTAACACGCCGCAGTACTTCAAAGTTGGGTACCCGGTCGGTAATCCTTACTGTACTAGTTTTTTTTTTTATTTCATTATTAAGAATTAATGACATTAATTTGGAAGACGTGGTTATGTTACGTTAAACTCCAGGAGTGCACGTCTAGACGCCAAGCGTCTGGCAGGGTTCCAGGTACTTCAGGCTAGACGAGAGTCGACAGTACTTGAAAAATTTTAAATAATTTTGTGAGATTGAGGGAATGCCTTACGCCTGTTTGGCGCCAACCCTCTACGTGCTTAACTTAAATGTTTGGCATATGAACCATCTTATTTCAATCTTATTTTTACATTCAATATGATCAATTCTATTCGATATTAATAATACAAATAAAGTAGTAATGATAAATACACGAGCAAAGACTAAATTCTATTATCATTAACCTCGAAGGTTTCCTAAAGTAGTACAGTGAGTGCACACATCCAGGTCGTGACCTCTGCGCGTAACGCCTGGCATCGATTGAGCAGGGCTGCCAACCGCACGGCGCCAGACAATGGCGCGCGAGGCATTACATAACCTGATTATACTAAATTATTTTTATATAGATAAAAATAATGTGTATTGATATATGCTATCCTGGCGTTAACCGAATATAATGGATATTAGTCGACATTGTTAAATGTATTTATTTTAAAAGTGAACGAATATCTTTCGCCATTAAAAATTATTAAATTAATTTAGTTGATAAGGACACTACACTGTGTATAAAATTATATATTTTCTTCTTATAGGAAAAGGAGGCAAACGAGCCACGTGTGGCCAAATGTTGAGTGTTCATCAACATCCGCAACACTAGGGGAACTGCAGATGAGCTGCTCGCCTTTTAATGATTACTATGCTCTTTTCTTGAAGGACTGTAAGTCGTATTGGGTTGGAATCCGCCAGAGACAAAACCAGACAAGGCGTAGCAATAACCACTTATTCAAATGAACCATTGGTGACGTGAATGACATTTTCGGAAGTCTCAACTTACCGTTAAGAATGAGGCTGTATATTATTTACTTATATTAAACGTGTAGTATACTTTCAGAGAATATCCATTTATAATATTGGTATACACATAGATGAAATAGAGAGAAGACATTATTCGAATTTTCTTTATTTGTTCACAAATAAAAAAAGGATATAAAGAAGACGACTATCATCTCATAAACGTGATGGATAGATACAAAGCAAACTTAATTGATGCTTATACGATCCTATTAGAATCAATTTAAATTTACCTTACGTCATTAAATTGACAATAAGTGTCGAGTTATGTCACCGGTGCAGCGAGCCGAACCCCGCAAGGCCGGACTACGTAACGAAACGGCTGTATTGATCCGCCGAAGGAACATTTTCCGTACCTTTGCGCAAAGATTTACGTAATCGTGACGCGTGTATTATTTTAATATGGCGCTACATAATCTGTTTGAATTTCTATAATCTGTCTAGTTTTACATAATCTGTACATTTTTTTATATGCTTCATAGATAATTACTCATTATGGCGCCAAAATGTGTAATTACGAAACATATAATAATGTGTAATTACTTTCTGAGAACTGGGTCTTCGTGAATGAATGAAGGTGGCAAACAAGCAAGCGGTTCATGATGTTAAGCGGCTACCGCTACCCTACGACATCCGCCACACTCTTTTTTCACTCTCTGCTATCGTGCCTTCCTTAATTGACACTAAGTCGACAACTTCGCATATAGTCTAGTCAACTTAGCCACAGTTACAAGTTTTTATTCCCCTGTTTACTAAACGAAGCACAAATCTTAGCAAAGCAAATTGTATCTCTTGTGATTATATCATTTTAAAATACAAAAGAGAACCGTGTCATGTCAACTTTCTAAGTGTCAACAAGCAATATTTTTCATCCGGTCCGGTCAATTATACGAAAATCTAGGTGTAAGATATATTCAACTGTCCATTAGTTATAATAAAGTCTTTGCACATTAGACAAATTCGACGCCAACTCTACTTACAGTAAGGCGTGAGAGACGATATAAAGATATCGTGTTATTAAAGTTGGAGCAAAGTCGGCGTCGAATTTGCTTACTGTGCGAAGACCTTAAAGTTTTTTTTTGTTGCGGATATTGATGTGATGTGACCTGACAACATGTGACCTGCACGCTCGCTTCTAAGATACAAAACACTCCTTTACTGGTCAAAAATAGCTATTATGACGTAGTCTCACCGACAATAATGGTGATGGTCGTAAGGCGTCGATTACACGTACAGTTGTAGGAAATAACTATCGTTACCAACCGACACCGCTGTATCGCCACACCGTCTCACGTGACTGCGACATGTGAGTCCTGTAGTCTAAACAATGCCTTATATCACTCTATATAGCAAACTGAAGTATGCACGGGCAATACGATGTTATAAAGTTTTAACATTGTGTCTAGTTTGCATCCGTTTTTTTTTCTTTGTCCTATTATATACTAGACTGGTACAAATTAAAGAATTGAGATAATCATAGAAAATACTTTTATTTTTTTTTGTAAATGGCAGTCAGTTGTTAATTAGGCCATCAAGTACTATTATTCCAGGCCCCACAAGCTCCGATCCGCCCCTGGAAGTATAATAAATAACAATAAATCAACCTTTTTTAGTATGTTTCCCCACTGCAGAGACACAGGCCTCCTCTCCCAGAGAGGGAAGGGACCATAATCCACCACGCTGTCCCAGTGCGGGTTGGTGGATGTCATATGTCTTCGAATTTGTTGGTACTAAGACAAGCCGGTTTCTTCGCGATGTTTCCCTTTTCCGTTTTTGGAGCAGTGGTGATGAAAATAAATACACAAAGTAAGGTGCCTGTGTAGTAGGGTTCGAACCCGCGACCTACAGTTCGTAAGTCGGAGCCTAAACCACTGGGCCGCCACTGTTCCTCCTGGAAGTATGTTTGCATGCATATGCATGGAAGTATGTTTCTATACATATAGTTGCTTCAAATGTCGCAATGATAAAAAGAAGTTAAACAACATTACTAGAATGCTGTTACTGATCTGACAAGTATACGAGTAAGCTATAAGTCATTTAATATTAAGTGACATTAAAAGCAGGGGTGTATAAGCTACGGCCCGCAAACAATGTTTATAAATAGGGATCTATATTGTCCGTACAGATATACTTGCACTTGATATACATGTATCTTCGAACTTTTCATAGTATTCTTGTATGTATGACATTTTTAATGTAAATATTATTTCGATTATATAACTATCGTAGTTGGTGCCCGCAGAATCATCTGTACAGAATATATATCTCAATCATATATTAATCAATAATTTCTTACTGTTTACCTAAACAAACACATTTTTAATTTCTTAACAAATAGAAGAACACATCTGTTTTCGTCACCTTGTTATTGCGTAGCGTCCTTGTGTAACAACGATCCGTTGTGCACACTGTTTGCTCGGTAAGCTATTTCTTCTTTAAAAATGTGTCAGAAGATTTATTATAATTACACTTACATTCAAAGTAATAAATACATCTTTTGTTTTTTTAGTTGAAAAAGTGGAATTTGATTGTAAGTCAATAATTAGGTAAACATCCCACAAAGAATAATGATGTGATCAAGATTTGGAGGCGCCCACTGAATAAGGACGGCATCTGGTAGGCCAATGTCTCTTAGCTAAGGATTATGAAGTAAAAAAAGGAGAGGTGAGAGACACCCGGTTAGAACCTTTCGCTCTATCCCTGTACTCTCCTGTTTTAATAACCTATACATACTTAAACTTATCTCTATTATCTTTAACTTCTCATAACTTACTTTCACAACTAATTAAAATAAAGTAACGGCCCGAACTGAGGCTCCGAGGGAGCCCTCGAGCTAAGTTACTCTTAAAGAGGTTTAGGCTAGGCGCCTTCTGCGCCCTGCCGCCTCGAGCCCGGTGAGTCTGTAGATGCCTCTTCCAGGCAAACAGTGACACGTCAGTCAAAATAAAAAGCATAAATATTTTACAAATTTTAATTTATATTAGTAGAAACGATATAAAAAAAGGTTAGAATTAATTTTTATAATTAAATTTTTGAAAGTATACTACAAGTATATGAAAGTGCTCGCTTATGGCATTCCCGTCGCCTCGTCATGTTACTTTTTACGGTCTCAGCCCGCAAATGATGACCTGCGATAGAAAAAATCAAAGCTGGCCTCGTGTCAAATAGCTTAGAGATCCCTGATTTTTAAAGTAATGAAACTCTAACAATAGTTGTAATTGACCTCGTTGCCTATTGCCGTTATCATGAAGTTCATCCAACACGTCGCGAGATAACTTATCACGGCTTATCAATGGCATGCATGTGATAGCCGACGGCGACCGACCGCCCAACCCTTACATCACTACATTTTATTTATCATTTGGCTTTTTGAGCCGGTTATTTCCTTAAACTACGACGACAGTTGTAGAGCTCTGAAGCGGTGAGCCTAATGATCCATTCATCGCACGACTCGATTGGCGAAGTACCACGACCTCACAGAAATATAGTGTTTTATGTTTCTGCGTTTCACCTGATGAATGAGATACCTGTCTGTGGTCTTATCAGATTTTATGTTGAAAAAGAAATAGTTCTCGACAACTGCACCATCTATCGAGTCCAAATTTGAGGTTTAAAGAACAACCCAACCATTTTCGTTTAGAAAATACCATTGAAATAGTAGGCTTTATAAGAAAATACGAGATTTTAACATATTAAAGCACTTCCTAATTACAGTAGTTATGATGAATTAGTCCATTGTTATTCAACAATAGTGTTTAAAATAGTTCGTACATTGACTTATATAAGAAAGGACAGAAGTCGGATCGCGTGCCCATAATGTGAGCGCCCTCTGGCGTCGCTCCAACAATTCTACTCATTACGCATTGGATGCGAGCGCGCAAGGTCGCAGCACAGTGTAGGTCAAACATTTAAAGAGCTTGCGTAACAGAGTAAAAAATGCGTATAACAAAATGACTTTTATTTGCCAAGCTGTTATACGACAGCTGTGACAGGTTGCGAATATAACGTTTTATTTATGGCAAAGCACAAGGTACAAAACCTATCTCTCAATTCTACATATACTGTTCTTTTTCCTTACCTTAGATTCGTCTATTAAGCTTCAGCTAACCTTTGTGTTACATTAGCGTAGCAAAGGGGTAGGCAGAGGTTACGAAGTTCCATTGGGTACTATCCGGAGATACCTATATGGCGCTTTTCCTATATCAATTGTACCCACAATTTGGTCGGTAGGTTACTAGTACTCATAATATGGCCCCTCTCTCCACTTTGATCAATTTAAGTCAATCTAATCTGATCAAGTTAATTAATTTAGTGGAAGCCCAATAACACTGCCAATCACTTTCAGAATTTGCATTGTTTCTCTATAATTATTAACACTCGAAATATTTTCAATGTAAACAACCTGAAAGATTAACATTTGTCATTTTGGAAAACAAAACATGAAATTTTTTCAATCTCTGCCTTGTTGTTTGGGAGATCGCCATACTCACACCAAAAAGGTTTTCAACTTATTTTTAGGCGACTGATGAAAAATAAAAACATCTATATTGACAATTATTTTATTTAAGCAGATTATCTACAATTCAAATCATTTTACACAGATAATAAATAATTACACTTAATGTTTAAAACACTTTTCGATTCGAACACATTTTCTTTCTGTATGGAATGATATAACTTTTAAAGTGAAACAATTCTTATCCAACAGATAATTCTTTTAAAAAAACATTTTTCAACTCTAATAAAATAAAATTAGCACCTTAAAAAGAAAAATATCTTACATGTAAGGACTACGTACATAGTCGAAGATTAGTGGCTCTATCGTGGAGGTAGCCTTTGCCTTTGCTAATAAAACATGATTGTCTCTGGTCTGGATTTACATAGTTAATTCTTTACATGGAAATTTATATTTATTAACATTTATATTAGAATCATGTAAATTCTATTGGGTTTTTAACTTGCCCGCTTGTTGCTTACTTGGTGCCAGCAGATATGGGATTGCCCTGAAAATAAATAAAATAATGTTTAATATAAAGAAATTCTTAAACAAGTAACTGGCCGAAGATATCGTCTTGTCAACGATTTCAATTAATTTCTTTGTGATAGTTTCGTTAAGAAAAACTGTCAATACTTGAAATAAGAAATAACATATCTCTAAGTTATCATTTTCCCTCTATTATAAAATCTTATGATCGAATAATCAAGTTATAAAAAAATCCTTGGTTGTCATTTGTATCATTTGCTTCAGTGTATAGAGACCCTCTGACATGATTGTCAGAGATTTTGTGTTACAGTACTCGGTTCTTACATTTTTTTGTTTCAAACCTTGATTTCCTGTTAGTACAGCTCATTTGTTTCTCTTGCTAACTGTTTTTAACCGACTTCAAAAAGGAGGAGGTTCTCAATTCGTGTGTATGTTTTTTTTTTATGTTTACCTCAGAACTCCGCTCATGGGGAACCGATTTCGATGATTCTTTCTTTGTTCGAGAGCTAATGCTTTTTTTTAAAGTCAAGATTTGACCTGTAGCTTTTACAATTTTTATGCAATATTGTATAAATTCGTCTCGCACTTTAATTCAACGTATTTTTTGGAATTATAGGTAAATTATGTCAAAAATAGTAAAAGCATAGCGTATAGTTTATTTCAATCAATAAGGAACAGTTTTTTTTAATAATTATCATGTTTGTATAATTTCATGTTGATCGGTTTAGTCATCAATGTCAACAAACTAACTTGTAATCGCATTTATAAAATCAAAATTTCATGATGGGCTGACTGGAGTGATCCGAGTCCCCACGTCCACACGCAAAATACCTAACCTACATCGTACAAGCTTCCCGCGCAAACTAAAGCTACGTTTGTTAGAGACTCGACGTCGAGTTGGTCAGAACAGAAAGCGTTAATGGATTAAATATAGCGCGTGCTCGCGAGGATCAAGGTGGCCGTGTCAAGGATGCACACTGACGCTAATTACGCCCTTATCCCGTTGATTTAAGGGTTACATTTGGACAATTTCAATAGCTGTCATACTTCTTATGTTTGAATGAGGAAACGAACAAGCGGATCACCTGATGTAAAGTGTTCGTTGCTATCCAAAGACATCACCACAATTATAATATTGTTTTGATTGACTTGCCACTGTTCGCTTTAAGGAGGCAACTACACCTACAAGGAGAGGGCTGTGCTTAGGTTAGGCCTCACCCTCTGTAAAGAAATCTAACACAAGACACCGGAGAGGAAACTTCGGCATTTCGTATCGAGGGTGCCGATTAGGACTGACCCACGGCTCGATTGGTCCAAAGGATTAGGGCCGTTACGCAAATATTTTGACGCATTGCCGGCTACACAGGCATTGCGTCGTCGGAGCTTTGCCTGTGTCTGAGGCTGCGGTCAGTCATGTGTCCGTTGCGTCGACGCATAGCTAACGGATCGCGCCATGTGCACTTGCCTTTACGTTCATCAGACGCAACGCAGAAGTACAACTACTTCAAGACTTCTCGGTGATATCCTCGACAGCCTACCCGGTCGAGGCGGCACACACTTTCAACTTCGCTATCTATATTAATCAAAAACCTTTGAACGAGGCCTTTTTACAAGCATGACAATGTCGTGTTGCGAAAATAAATTAGCATTAAAATAAAAACGAGCGCACGAGGCGTCTAGTGACATTAAAGTGATTGACGCGGCCGCCATTGATAGAAATATTGTAGCTTTAAATAACCACACCAATAGAAGCTTTTGTCGGCTTCGCATTAGTTTCTATTAGCCTCGCTCGAAATACTACAATGTGAAAACATTGTGATTGTCAAAAAATCGATCACTATGGCAACGAAAATATTTTTTTTATCCCTATGGGAAGTTTTTTCGGAGAAAGGTACCGATAAGATAAAGACAAAGGGATAAAAGGTAGGTAGGTAATATGCTGATCGATAGAATCGTAAAGGCGAGAAAACCATATATGTACATAGAATTTATATAATAAATTAGGATTATTTAACGCTGTAGTGTCAACAGCGTCGTTTGTGCACAACAAACAGTTCCTTGTTTGTAAAGCATCCGTTAAATTAAAGTATTAGCAGTCTTTTGTTTGTCTACAATTGAACTATCGTTATAGTATAAGATATTGACATCCTCGTCTGTTATTTTTCCAGGACCTAGATCATGTAAGATAACATTGTATGTACATTGATAAATCACAAGAGGATTGCCAAGCTAAATATGTGACCAACACGTTAGTGGTGAAAACCAAATTAGGTTAGGCCCTAGTGTAGACTAGTCGTTACCGATTTCAGGGGTCAACTTTATGTGGACGTAAATTGAACTCGCGTCTAACATTCAGTAGTAAATCAGGGTCGTGATCTTATAACAGATGAGGGTGTGAATTGCCGTATCTTAGACTATTAAGGGCTCGAGATTTTACCTTAATGGCAAGAGTCGAACCGCGATCACAAAGTTTCCAAGAAACTTATTTTGGGAAAGACTATTCGCTTTAAATTCATTAATCTTCTATAAAACTACACAACTATTGCGTGAGTAGAGAGAGTACGCGCCTCTGTGACACTCAGTGACAGAGACACCATGATACTATGAATGAAAAGTATAAGTACAAACCTGTTCTTAAAAATCTGTTATGTATAAAACATTTTTATTGACTAGCTGTGAACCGCTTCATATGTATGATCGTGATTTTTTTAATATAGCGCCATTTAGCAAAAATGTGAGATATCAGTAAGTCAGCCCTCGACAGCGCTCCAACAATAGATAATGCAAATAGCAAATACCTATCAAAAGATGGCGCACATTAAACATTTACATATTTTTTGATGTTTTATAGACAAAACATATAACATCTATATAGATAAATTTAAAAAGCAGAGCCCTTTCATAGATTCAGATTACATACATGATTTATTATATATTATATATGTACTTAATACAAAACGATAGAATATTAATGTGGCGCATGTGATCAGTGTAAATCTTAACTAATAACCTAAATGGGAATGTATAAACTTACATAATTGCTATGGCGGGCTTCGTAGTGAAATACAGACGGTTGAAACATTTAATTCGAAGTACTTTAACAAAGTTGAAGTGTTATTTTCAAATTATATCTACCATGATCCAAACTTCATACTCCGGGATCATTTGTATTAGGGACATGCACAGGGAAACCTTCAGGTTTTATAAAATGACGAAGGTTAGATCGTCGATGGCTCTTGGCATATTAAAAAAAAATGAAAAATGATGTCCAGGACAATTTAAAATCATGGTAACACCACAAAGCTAGTGGTCACGTGAAAGCGGTATAATAATAGACGGCGCGTGTTGGCAGATGATTATTGCGTCGTCAGAGACGCCGCGAGGCGCGACGCTGCAGCCTTGAAAACTAGTGCAACATTTTAAATTGTAATTTGGTCCAACTTGAGAGATAGTATAGGTTTTATCTTTATTAAATGATCTCAATATTATTTATTGAAAATTAAATGTTATTATAATTTCCCCATATAAGGGACAAGCATAAATCAAAAAACGTAAGGGACTTTAAGACGCGGGGTTTTGATGAGCTCGTCCTCTGCGGCGTTTGTTCGCAAAGCAAAGCGCTAGGATCGTGTACAAAGATCACAACCCGTCGGTATTGCACACAAAAAACGTCGTGTGCAAATTCCCTAAACAGAGAAAAAATAGCACAGACGAAAGGATGCGATGCGACGCCGTGGGTTAATGAAATATTTTACTGTAGTGTATGCGTTTTGCGAGAGATGGCACTATACTTAATTATAAATTGGTTTTGTTGTACACACCTATGAGTTGTAACAATCGAAAAGGATCGGCGGGTACCGCGGGGCACACCTAGTAATACAAAACCTTCAAGGTTTTGCTCACATTCGGGGGTAGTCGATTTAACTGTACTCTTTATTTTAATGGCACTAAGATAGAAAAGCAACTGAAGGGATTGACATTAAGTAAAGGCTCTCTGGAATGTTTTATATAAATATTAAAGAAACAAGTAAATAATATGTAAGGACTTAACTAACCATGGTATATAATCAAGACTTAAAATAAATAAAGACAAACCAGAAGTGAGTCCATAAGCAGAGGATATGAGACAATCGTGGGTTAGGCTCTGTGGACCTCTGTAGATAATTTAATACATATAAATGAAAAAATAAAACTAGCTAACAGGTGGCGACATCTATTAACAATTGCCAATACCTTAAGGATTTTGCATTTTTTTTTAAACCTTTTACGATAATTTATATGTAACTAGGTGATCCGGAAAACTTCGTTTATGAAGTTGTGTTACCTTATTAACTGTATTATTATATATTTTTTTTATAGAAGGTGGCAAACGAGCAAGCGGGTCACCTGATGTTAAGTGACCGCTACTTATAGACATTGCAACAAGCAAATGAAATGCAGATTGGTTGCCTGCACTGCGATGGAGGGGATAAACTGGAAAAATTATGTTGCCGTTTCCTATCCCTCCCTTCCCCGTCCAATCCTTTACTTATTAGGAAAGGATGGGAAAGGGAGGAGGACTGAAATTGCACCTCTGGCACTTCACACATCAGACGAAACACATAAGCATACTTCTACTATGTGTAATTTCCATGGATTACAAATTTGGCATATTTTTTCCCGCGAGCCATTCTGTAACACTTCAGGGTTTTTAAATCAGTTCCGGAAAACACCGAAAGTGCAGCCGTTTGTATTAGTCTCCTCGATTCACCAAAGCACGCGGTTAAAAACCATTAGCGATTTAGCCATATTGTAGAAAGTCAAGAAAATACAGACTAATTGTAAGATATATATTTTATTAAAATAAATATGTACTTATTTCCACATAATATTACTATTTGGTGTTGGATTTTAATAGTGTGGTACATTACATAGGTACTACAAATTTTATATTATCCTTCAATCACATCATCAGTTAACATCAGGTGTCATTGTGATTAAGCACAACTTAGTTCATTATTTATTATAAAATATCAAGCTGAGCCCCGCAGTTCACTTGCCTTGCAATTTGATTTAACCGACACCAGTCCAGCCTAAGCCAGTTAATGTGATTTATCATATAGATCGGAGGTCAACTTATATTGGATTACAATAGTAATCCAATGTAATAATTACTCCATACAAACTTTCATTCCCTATTTTAAGGGATCTTTAGACCTTTAGGGAATGAATTTTGAAAAATCTTTTCTTAGTGCTTGTTTACATAATAACAGACATCTCTGTGCTTCATGTCGCTAAGCCCAGTAGTTTGCGCTGCGCGTTGATATATCAATCATTCAGTTTCTTCTTTTCTATATATAAAACAATAATCAGAGATAATCTTACCCAGGTGTGAGCGATCCAGATCAGTGTCTCATTATCCAATCTGGGCCCGATGAGAGGGTTCATCTGCGCCATGTACGCGCACAGCCAACTGGAAAGCATAGAGATAGACATCTCAGACCATGTTTCATAAACAATGCACTTGAAAGTTTTTCATATTAAAGTAAAATTGTATCATTTGTGATTATTGTGATGTGTAAATTAGAAAACAAGATCCAACTAAATTGATTTATGCTATTCATTTTTCCTGTCATTTCTGCAGAGGGAGAATTCAAATGACCTTACAGGTCACCTGACAAGTTACAATAAAAAGTAACATGTGGCAACATCTTTATTGATATAATTTTGATGTTGCCACTAGTTAAAATGGTTAATAAAAGGTTGCCGCATGTCAAAACAGAACAATGAGTCAAATTACTTTTAAGGAAAACATAAAACTATTCCTAAATTAAACTTATTTAGTAACTAAGATGGCAAGAATAATTTGTATATATCCACTCCAAGATACACCGTAACAAAGAGCTGTCAATTATATTTTCTTACGTTACTAGCACTTGCCCGTGTCACTTGTCAGTTTGTCAACATTTTTACATTTATAATCTCAGTAGCCAAAATATAAACTGACGGTAAATTGTGAACTTAAAAAATCTAATATTTCTTTGATAAACATCTTTCTAATTAACAGAGATTATAAACTAACGAAGTTCGTAATCTGTTCATAATTATGACACTTTCAAGGTCAATGTTGCATAAAATTTTTAATATTAACATACTTATAAAATAAATATTTGATATAGGATCATGATTTAACTATACTCTATAACTAACAGATACTATTTAATAATTTATACTATTTTCTTGTGCTCTTTTTTTGGAATAAAATCTTACAATTTTTGTTAAATGACCTAATTTTCATGCACACTCACTATTATTTTTTACAGATGAGTTTGATTGATTTGTTAGTTTGAAAGCTTAGAGTCACTTTGGTATTCGCCACAACAACGGCACGCTGTTACCTATCTGTAGCAAGTCAATTTTACATAGTTTTATTAATGATAAAAATAATATCGGACTTAATTACTGTGTGAAAGTATTAAATACATTTTTTTTCTTAAAAATGAAGAATGAGTTTTCTTGTTGATGAGGTCAAAATGTAATGAGGTCATTTTTTATATTAATAAAATTTATGATGAATGTGTGACAATACATGAACAGTTTTTACAATGTAATAGATTGATTATTATATATATTATTTTCATCAAATATATAAATTTTTGGTAAAATGATACATTTTAGATTATTAAACTAGTTTAAGTATTTCCAAAACAAAACAATCATTAAAACCTTCATATACAATAGCTTTGGCTGTGGTAATTTTATATGTTTTGATAACAACTTTTTGACATATGATGTCTGCAAAGCTATGCTAAAGAGCTAGCAATATTGAGTATAATATTCCTTATTACATGGCACAATTGCTAGGATCAATGGAGTAAACCATTGTTTAGTTATAAGTGACAAAAATACATAATATGTAACTTTCATTTAATGAAAGAATGTTGAGTGGATTCAACTGTTAGATTAAAGCATATGAAAAATTTGAAAAATCAAGAGTTTTAAGTTTACTGATAATGCAGATTAATCAGTCATTATTTGATTCTTATTTTTTATTTGATTCAGTAGCGAAGTTGTATCAAGTGAAGATTGTACATATTTAAGTCTAGGAAGCCCAGAAGGTCTAACTTACTCATGTGTAATATGTAATAACAATTGATACACTGTTAATAAAGTAATCTCTGAGAAAATCATCTTTCTTTATCCATATTTGCAGTTTGTTTCGGATTAAGTACATTAGGGTATTCTTTTTAAGAGTAGTGTAAATTAGTTCTGTTTAAGGATAGTGTTAAGTGTAGTGTGTGAAAGATATGTGTAAAAAAGGAGTGAATTCTGATTTATGATGGCTGATAGAGGGATATGGAAGAGGAATACATACTGTGCCAACTGAACATAGATGAGAAAAGGGCAAGGACATTAATGTAATGAATTTAAAAAACAGGAGTCTAAGTCAGCCTTAGTTTATCATAATATATCATGGATAATTGTGTTTAGTAAAGAGGGATGTTAAACTATATAATTGCGAAGAAATACTTACAACAACCAACACGTTGCCGCCGTTAACATTAACACCACTTGGATAATTCTGGAATTTAAATATATAAAGATGAGGAGAAACAAGAAAATAAAACATTCTCATAAGTCTACAATTAAAAACTTACCCTCTATTAGGTCCTTTCGGGGCGAAGATGGGACATACGATACCCACAATACCCCACAGCACGGTGAAAACAGTGATGGGAACGAATGAAGCACCCATTTTGGAACAGTTATCGAATAAAATTTGTAAGCACAAACTTTAAAACAAATATCAGCTGCCCCAAAAATGGAGGACTCGTTTATAATGTTGGTAGTTCGGTACGTCTTTAGTCATATGACAATTACGTTCGGATATCCCAAAATTTCTCGAAAGCAAAAATTAATTTGTTTCTGTCATCAAAAATAAAAAAATCTTAAAAACATTTTCATTGATGTAAGTTGATAAGTTAATTATATAATGCCAATAAATTATTTACACTGACCAACGTCTGTTTCATTGAATCTAAATCTTGTCACGGGCAGCATGGCAGCCGTGCTCCATTAAAAACTGTAAAAAAAGTGAAAAGAACTTGTATTTAGACACATAAATTACAAGACAACAGACAACAAAAAATGGCAGCTGTGTGAGAAAGTTGTAAGCGATTTGAATAACAAATCTATACATGAAAAAAAACACCTCGTCCTCTGTACATTAATATTTCTTCAACCTATAAACACGTATCTTTCTTTTCCTTTTTTGTTGGTGTCGACGGCATAGTAAAAGCAAAACTAGTGTTTCGTCATCGGAAGCCATTCTTCATTACAGCTGACTGACCTGGCTTCTGTACTAAAGGAGCCGCCGTGTGGCTCGTTTACAAACGCAAACTGCCGCTCATCTGTAAAAGCCCTACAACTATACAGTGTTCATTACTTTCATTTATGTTAAAAATGTTATATTTTATTCATAATACTGAGAAAATCATTAAATTTTATATTTTAGTTATCATAAAAACTTTTTGAATGTAACCAAACTGTTCCTTTGCTTTATTGCCTGTTATTCTCTGTGAAAATAACAGTCTTGAAGTTTGCTTTTGATTTGCTTGAAGTGAATAAATCATGAAACGTAAAAATTCATAAAAATAAAAGGTTTAATTTAAATACATCTTTTCATATGCAGTTATTTAGGCAACTAAAAAATCGCAGATATAAAAAAATTAATAGTAAAATACGAAAAAATAAACAGGTAAAAAATGTTTTATTTAGTTATTACTATTATACTATGAACGTCGCTGAAGAAATATTTCTTAAAGAAATTATATCAAGTATTTCGCATTTAAGCATGCTTGATATTTTAAAATGTGTAGTCATAGATTTATATGCCTCCGGATACCGCGTTCCATAAAAATTCAACAATCAAAGTAAATCTCGGTTTTTGCTGCAAATGTTAACCAGCGTGTTGACGATACCCCGAAATGGGGAATATGCTTTAACATGTTTAAAAAAATTACTTTCGAGTTTTTAAAAATAATATTTACTCGTCTACAATTTAAACGGTGTGTATAAAATACTAAAATATTGTAAAAAATAAATAAATAAAATATCGAAATTACTAATACTTTTCAGAAATGTCAACTTAGTAAAAACAGAAATGTATGGAGAGTGACTCCGAAAGACTCGCGCGACATCTACAGGCAACGTCTTCAACGCCGAATGGAAGAAAAAGATTGTGATAAAGAAGAATGTGTTTGTAATGGAACCAATAGAGAATATAAACGATATCGCAGAGTAAAGAAGAGGAACGTGACTTATTCAAGGAGCAAGTGTTGCAAAAGGTTATTTATAGCCTCCTAAATCTGAGGGTGATTTAGCATTAAATAAATAAATTTCGAAGGTTAATTATTATACCAAGGATACAGCTTCTAAGTAGTTCATATCTAGTATAGTATATATCTATGGATGTGAACGGCTCCATGCGTATCGCTTCATGCATTAAATCAAGGCACACTTCCGTCGAGCGGCAAAAATTGATGTTGTACCAACTTAATTTACTGTTCTGATTAAGTTGAGTGGTGGAAAAAATATGAACTTGAAATATGCACTTTGAAAATAATATGACATAAAATAAAAACTTCAAAGTATAAAGACGGTACGAACTCGCTATTGTGTTGCCAAGCACAATATAGATATATATAACTACTAATTAAGGTTAGTTGCGACCTAAAAACTCTACAACATGTCCCCAGGAGGTTCCGAACTGCGTTTAGTACTCGATACAGTAATGCGAGGGAAGTACTTCGATCTCATAGAAATCGGGGGTAAATACCTCTAGCATACTTTTGCGTTTCATTGGAAAAAGCTGCGCCGGCCCTAGCCTTCTATCAAGCTACAGCGATATTGTATTGAACGGCAAAGAAAAATACCAGCGGCGAAAGATAGTCTCTCCCTTTTCTTGAGGCCTGTTCTCAAGAGTTTTGGCGACCTTTGTTACCGCCTACAGCAACTACTCTCTATGCTACGCGAGTAAATATCACAAGCCTCATTCAATTTCTTGCATATCTCTCTTTCCATGTCCACTGTTCATCATCATCCTCCCTACGTCTTTTCCATTTCCCTCGATCAGAGGTCATATCTGAATTCACGCCCTTTTTAAACATTATCATCTTGTACTTGTGTGTATAATCCATCCATACTTTCTTCGGTCTATATGTCCTCCATTCCTCCTCATATACCATGCCCGTACCACGCTAACTTCTTGTTCCTCAATTTCCATGACAACTACTCAGTGTTACAAAATGTTTGCCAACGCGTCCATATCTCTTCATTGTTTCTTTTTTTACTTAAGTTCGCTAGATAGCGATGCACAAACAACATCGGTATCTCGCTTGCTAGATTTCTTCCTTCTACTAAAAAATCAGTGCCTTTAACTTTGAAATCCATTACAGACGTTGCAGCCACGCGTCGCATACAACCGCATCTTGCTACACACCATCATCAAACTCGGACGCCTCCAATACTTCCGATATGGATAGCAAATAATTTTATTCATTTTTTTGTATATTTTTTGTGTACGAACATTTTAAAAACAAAAGAATAAATATTTATGCATCGACTATGGTTCAATATTATTTTTCTAAATTAATGATCCAACTTCAACACACTAGGTTTTGAGATTTCAAAAATGTTTATTTTTCATGGTACTAGTACTAGTTCTAAATTGCGACTTAAGCTTATCGTGATGATTTTATTTTTTCTAGACATGGTAACACAGTTTTGCTGGCTTTTGCAAGCTTTTGCCATTTTGCAAACACCTATATTCCGGAGGCATGTGTCCCTACACTGGGGAATATTCTAAAAAAGGCCGATTTATTATTATATCATTATTATTATCAGCAGACAAACGCCTCGTTTGACTTGGACTAAATACTGAATAAAGAAAGCTTCGCATCATTCCACTTTAGTCTTAGTCTTGCATGTTTAGGCGAAGCATATAGGTGCCCAATCTCTAGTGTTGGGTGTTTCTGTTTTTTTTTTCTTAAATTAAAGTACTCACTGGCAGCATGAAATATTCTTTTCGTACATGCCAAATTGGCATTAGTGACAACGCAAATCGATCAATGCAGTATAAATTATAGTGATAAACAATAAAAAATGATATAAAATTATAAGTTATTTCAGAAATGTAGGCATACACAGAGCCCTAGTGGTTCAGCTACCAATGCCTGGACCACCAGATGTATGCTGTGGCAACACTTACAGCTGGATCGGAGTATGTACTATACTCTTGCTCACCACAACGACCGTAATCACCGGATATGTTCTGTAAGTTAGCTTTATACATAAATAAAATAAAATATCGCTCACTCCCGAGATACACACACAAAGGGCACAGGAATTATGGGTGTGGCAACTTTATTACACGTGATAAATATACTTAAAATTATAACTTAAGATTGTTCTCTGCATTTCACTTAAACTGTTGAGGTTATTGGAGCATATCAATCTGAAAAATAAAGACTCATTTTCACAAGATCGGACTCTCCAAAAAATGACAACCTGGCTAAGCCATACCTCAAATCACTGGTATTTTTTCAGTTCTTACAGTTTTTTATAGGTATTTTAGCGAGTACGCTAATCGTGCAGTTTATTTTATTCACAAAATGAAATAGGACACCTATATACCCTCTTCTTTTTCATTTCTAGTTATTTTGTCCTGTATAATACATATGTGGACAGTCCGACCCCTTCCTGAATTGCCAGTATTCCCAGGGATATCTTAACGTATGCTGCTGCTGTAGCTAAATTTACATTTTTCGCAATCATTTCAATTTCGATATGAAATAATGTTATGAACGTTGCATTATAATCTCTCCCAAATAAAAGACCTTGCCAATAGTATTTTTTATGAATTATAGAAATATCACGATTTAGTCAAAATATTTAAATTAAAATAAAGCAAAATCTTTTTTTTTTTTGGTTTGATTGTTTGGGCCTTATAATTTTATTTGATAGCATTTACTATTGGTATTGTGAGCTAGTTAAAAAGATAAAATAAAAGAAAAGGAAAAGTGCAAGTACAAGAAACAAAAATTACAAACTTGCCAAAAAATTATATCATACTATATATGAGTCTGGCAACATTAATAAACTGCATTATGAACGTAAAAGTAAATGTCAAAGTACAGTGTCAATTTAAAAAATAAGTCGTTAAAGTAAAGCTTGTTTATTTTCTGATCCAAGATTGTATTTACTTAGTGTTATTGTTTAGTATTTTTAAAGTTTTATGTTCGAGAATAAACTCATGACCAGTTTAAGTGAATAAAGTTATAATTGTAAACATGGACGATACCAACAGCAACGGATTGTTGGACGCTACGGCTTCGTAAGTTTAGTAAAAACTGAAATAAGATGAAGCTATCCGTTAAATTCTGTTCTGTTAATTTATTTATTCGACGAAGTCCATCATTTTTCATACATTATTTATTTAACTTGTTATAAATTGTATCTTATTTTATATTCCACAAATTTTCGTAGACTTGCTGGTTAATTAGGGGTACTGTTACCATCACCCATTTCAATCTTACCAATTCATTTTTCCATATATCAAAATCATTGTTGAACATAGCCAGTATAAATACAGAATCGCACCTACTCCAGATCTTATAAATATGCAGGAATACACTTTTATCATATCCATAGTTTCTTGTTCGTAGTAGCTTATATCCCAGAAAGAATCAACGAATATTGTACAAAAGTTAGTTCAGACTCTATGCAGCTCCTGAGTATAGTGGTGTGTGATTCACTGGCCTCTTTTTTATGTTATTTTTTTTTTACTTAACAATTTAAGATACCCAGAAAATAGAACCTTAATTACATATAGTAATGCAAACCCTCTAACCGTCACACATATATTCAGTTTTCCATAACAGCAAGCCATGTGGCAGTCATTTCTTTTGACACTCTTTAGTTAATTTAAGAAAACTATGTATGCCAACAAAACTGCAAGTTACACATGGGTTGAACTTAATTTTAACAGTGTCAGAGCAACTTCCGTTTTCCAATGTTTCCTACAAAGGATAGGTTGGGAAGGGAAGGGGTAGAGAATTGGATGGGGGGGATGAATAGGAGAAAAAAATATACTTTGTCCTGTCTATCTCCTCCTCATAAATATAGACATAAAGATAGACAACACATCTATGGGTAGCAGTCACTTAACATCAATTTAAGCTCTTGCTCATTTGCAACCTTCCATAAAAAAAAATAGGTTTTACGATTTAACAGTGTTGGCTCCAGATTTAGCTTGGCAATCCACTTCTGATTTATGAATGTGCATATTACCTAAACATAATCTAGATCCCGATCAAATAACACATGAGGGTATAAACTCCTTATACCAGATCTTGTATCATTTATAAGCATATTTTTGGAAACTTAACCCCCAAAACAGAGAGAAGACGTAGAAATAATGTTGAATGGAAAATCGAAAGTGTCATTAATATTTAAAAGCTAGATAATTATACAAATAATTTAATTTCAGGAGAAAACGAAGATCATCCATACTAAAAAGCCAGCGTCCACCGCGCACACCGCTAACGGAGCTGGAGCTCAATGTGGCCACACCGACTGACACCACCAAAAGCCGCCGCGTCAGCTTCTCGCGGCGCACCGGCGTAGCGTGAGCTTTTTTTTATCCTCCTGTATTTCTACTGATTTTCGTTACAACCTGATCCAGGATCGCGCTAAATGGAAATTCATAATCTCTGCCTCCTCTGTGGACATGAGCGTATGTTTATATTTATTTATTTATATGTAAATGTGTAATAATATTCTTTCAGAGAATTTATAACCGATGAAGCAACAAACACATGGAAGACCATTTATGTAGAGCAAAATAAATCAATGGAATCCTCTTTAAACGACTCCGGAAAGAATCCCGCTAGACAAACAGTAGGACACTTGGGTAAGAGGATTTTTGAGCAGCAATTCCAAGAAGAAGAATTTGTCAATTTTGGAAATACAATAATGACATCGAACAATGCTATACATGCACAAGAATTGAATATGTCCCTAAAGGGAAATTTAACTCAACAGTTTGCCGCCCTCGAGCGTGATTTAGACGAGAAAAATCTCGCAGCTCCACAATCAAATTTCGAATTAAGTTCCCTCACTGATCACAAAAGTAAAATCTTTGGAGATAATGTAACAAATCCCATACTGGGGGAGATGTCTAACAAGATCAATATCGATTTCTCATCTTTCGAGCCCGTTGGCGCTAGTCAAGATAAATGCTATGATTTGGATGAAATAGAAAAGGATTTATTAATTCCTCGATGTAATGCTGGCAGTCGGCCCTTTGGTACGATGACAAATGTCTCAGAACAAATTGAAATTGATTTTAATGTGAAGCCTGTTGAAGTAAGGAGCGACGAGTTAGACATGTCAATAACAGATACCATTCAAAATCCACAAGTTGAAGAGGTATCACAGAGTTACAAATCAAAAAAAAACGATAGGAAATCTGAGATGGATAACGATTGGACATTAGATAAAGAGAATATAGCGATCAATCCTTACGTGGCGCCAAAAGAAAGTATCAATTTTGCTATAAATGAAGTTCCCGATCAAGTATTAGTGTTCGATGGACGAAGATTAATGGTTCAATGTGAACATAAAGACACCTTCGACCAAAATAGAGAAGAACAAGATTTTAACAAAACACTCTTGCCTGATGATATTTCAGATCGACCTCCTCAAAGAAAAACTATTGTTCTTAACCTTAACGATGACCTACCCAACTTTATCGATGTACCCGCTGCGCCCGGCTTACCCTCTGTTGGTAAAAATCTATCCACGAGTAAAGAAGGTCTACAAAGAAATAACATTAATAATGAATTTGAATTTTCCAACCTAAATGTTACCGCTAACAAAACAGAGCTGTTGCCAAATTCACATAAAACCATCATTTACGATAGTGGGGATATAGCTAACATTTCTGTAACACAAGCAATAATATCGAACATACTTCTAGAAAAGGAGAAGAGAAAAACGATTGTCTTTGAAAATGAAACTGGAAATTTGTCTATGACTCAAGCATTGCCTACGAATGTTGTCACGGCAAGCAAAAGTATCCCACAAAATAAAACTGTTCTTTATGATGTAGATAATATTTCCATCACCCAAGCTGTACCAATGAACCTATTGTTGCATAATAAAATCACTACCAACCAAAATTCTATAGCACCCTCTCAAAATGAATTCGACTTATCTTTTACTCAAGCAGTTCCACACAACATGCTAATTTCAAATAAACCAAGCGAATCTAACAAAAGGGAAACGATTGTTTTTGATAACGAAAAAGGTGACATTTCAATAACTCGAATTTTGCCTTCAAATATATTTATTTCTGAAAGTGATAGAAAAAATCAAAGTTCGAATAAAAAAACATACGTTCAAAATCTAACAGGAATAACTAAATCTACTTTGATTGAAGACAATAATTGTGATAAGCTTACTAATAACGCTCATTCTGCCAACATTAGATTATTAAGTAACACAACGTTAGGTGACACAAACGTATCTAAAGATCAATATGACATGTCCGAATCTAAAATGCATGCGATAAATATTATAGTAAACAATGTGACCGAAAGTGAAACTCCGCGAGACCGAGGAAACGAAATAAGATTATCGACTATAAGTGATAAATTTATCACTAACATGTCAATAACTGAGTCAGTACCGAATGACATTTTACTGGCTAACAACCCAATGGCTGAAATGCAAACATCAAACGATGTTAACAATTGCGATATTTCAGTAACACAAGCTGTTCCATCAAATATTATTTTTGATCAGAAAGAAAAGTTTCCCGCACAAGTATCTGTCGAAGAGCCGCCAAAAAATATAAGTACAATCAACGAAAGCAATAACGATTTAAACATTATTAGAACAGGTGAGAAATTATCCAGAAAGAGTCTTTGTCAGTATTCAAATGCCAATAAAACAACAGACTACAATGTTATACCAGCGGATAGTGTACCGACACCTATCATTTCAATTGTAAGCCCCTCAGAAGAGAAACAAAGACTAGATTTAACTGTTCCAGACAATGTAAACGATTGCTTACAAGAGATCGCGCAGGTATCTTCGGCAAGAGGAGAATATTCCAGAAGTTACGCTGAAATGTCAATGACCCAAGTATTACGACCGAATGATATTTTACATAAAAGTAATACACTTTCCAAAAGGGGAACTATAGTTTTCGACAATGATGAAATGGGTGACATATCAGTGACCCAAGCTATTCCAGCTAATATTATATTGAATGAAATTAAATCTAATAGAGACAGTACGCTACTAATATTTCAGAACGTAAATAGTAATCAACTTACATCCGTGTCTGAAAGCGATGGCATGCTAACTAAATCTGAAGAAACAGTCGCGTCCAAAATAAACATATCATATACGGACATTCCAGTGCCAAAAGAAACGATACTTAGTTACAACAACTCATTAGCATCAAGAACGTTACAACAAGCCAAGGAAGAATTACAGAAAAGCAAAGCGGAAACCGATGATGTGGATATGTCCATTGACAACATACAGCATCACGACACACAGCATGTTTCCGAACGCAATGAGACCTTACTGAAATCTATGAATTACATAGATTGCGCTGATCAGAAATTTGAAACAAATAGTCTCAAATCTGCCACAGACCATAATTATCAAGATGTTTTTGTATACCAAGCTGTAACAACGCATAACGTTTCTAAGCATCATGGCTTGAGGACAGAGCAGGGTGATGTTACAAGCGAAAAAACCATAGATAAAGATGAAGAAAACACTTCGATAAAGTCAAACGCATGCAAAGAAAGTGAAATAAGTCTGTTTAGACACGACACGTCAAAATTTACAGATGAAAGAAAAAATACAGATTTCGAACTTTCAAAACAAAATAATAAAGTTTCAATACTAGCTGAACTTTTAAATATGTCAGGTGAATCTTTAAATATGTCAGTCGATGGGATGGATGATAAAAATGTAATGGTAGGTCCAGAATCTCAACTCGCCTTAGAAAAACTCGCTCAAGATTGCTGTGATATTGACAAAACAAAAATGGAGCCAGAAAAATCGATCGAATCCAAATCAGAGGAATCAAATAATCCTTCTGGTTTGAAGGGTGACATAATTGAACCAACGAGCTTTAGTCCAGATCAGAAAGAAGTTCGTAGTTGTTTACTACAAGCAGAAAATCTACATCGACCGCCTTTAAGTTTGAGTTATGAACAGGAAAGTTATCCACATAATAAGGAAAAGATTTTAAGTTCTGATTTTGAAACAAAAAGCGATCATAGTATGGAAGTACCCGAGAGTAAAAACAAAGCCGAGGACAAATACTTAAAAGAGGCCGATGATACCAAAGAACTGCTAGAAATGCTAACGGATTTCACTGATAAAACTATGCCAAGCCAACCGGAACGGGATACGAATAAATCAACAAACGATATTCTCACAATACAAGAAAAAACTGAAATAAATGACGCGGGTGATAATAAAGAAAGCTTTGAAAAACTGCAGAATAATATTTCAGCACCTCAACCGCCACAAGAAGCGATGGAAGGGATCGAAAGTGACGGAAATGATAGTAATGACACAATATGCGAGGAGACAGATGAAGTCATGTATAAAGAGATGAACTTGCGACGAAAATCAGGTCACGTGAGCAGGGACGTGGTGAAGACATTGACGTTCGACGAATCTAAAGAAGAAATAAAATGTAACTCAAACTCATCTCCCTTAAGAAAGTCCGCTCCGGTCGATGTCTCTTGTGCGAAGGATAGTAAAGCAAAAGTTATTCCTACTTATTTGAATGATGTTTCCGATGGCCTCAAGTCGTTGATGCAGGACCTGGTGAAGCCCACGGCGGATCTGATGCCCTTCGAAACGTCGGGTGTCGACAGAATAAATAAAAAGTCAACGTCGACTCGTAACAAAGAATTGCAGACGAACATAATCACGTCCAGTCAAATAGATATCATCGATATTAATTCCTACCCCGTGTCCGAATCCAACATAATTCTATCTCACCGTGAGGACAGACACCAACACGTTGCTCAACAAGTCGCCGCACCCGTTCATTGTGACATCTCTGATACTAACTGCAACGCACAAGATGTCGCCAAGAATGTCTTTCCCAAACCTGTTTTGGTCTTTGATCATATGAATCCTTTAAATAATGTAATGTTATATCCGACGGGTAAGATGGATATACACAAATATTCACCCAAAAAATCACATCAACCCAAACCCGAACTAGCGCCCGAACAAAACAATATTACAACAAAAACTTCATCGCAGATCTCATATTTAGAAGAAAAATTTAAAGAGGCTCTGGAAATTCAAAGAGTTTCAACGCTTTACAATATTAATACAAGTGGTGTTCGTTCAGACAAACAAGTGAATACTTCAAGACGAGAAACATCACAGGAGCCGTGCGATGATATCAGCAATAAAGAAAATTTCTTAGATACACAGAATGGTCGTAAGCCCATTACAAATGCAGAGGTCAACACTTTAATAGCTATGAAATGCAACAAAGAGCTCCTCCAAGCGAGTTCATCTCTTACTCTAGTCGACGACGAAGATGATAATGGAATAAAGAACAAAACTCCCATCAAGTCGACGAATATACAAAAAACATCGCCCGTCAAAGTTATATTCAAACTGAACGATCAGGAGGACGAAAATGTGGACTCGAGCATCGATTTAAGTGACGCGGATTGCACTAAAGCTAAGAAACGTAACTACAACCGAGCTAAGTACGATCAGTACAAAGTGTCCACCCCCGACATCACACCGAAGCCGCTCAGCAAGATGCAAAAGTTATCCTCGAGTCCGAGACGTGTCGTCGAAAACTTTAGGACTGAATCCGATAAATCATTCAATAAATCTAATAAATCGTTTAAGAACGAACCCAGCAAAAGATGTCCTAAAACGAACATACCTAACAATATTAAACCAAAGATAAGAACAGCGACCGTAGTACAACACGTTACGACACTTTGTAAAATCAATACAGAAATTAAAGAAAAACCTTTAAACATAGATTATATAGAATCGAGTTCGGGTAGCACGCTGAAGACTGAGACGATATCTCACAAGGATCTAAAGGACTGCACGAGCACTGAACTGACATCGTTCACTAGTAGTAATGCGATGAAGGAGATGGAATACATGCCGAGCCTGGTGGCGGTGACGGCCAGCGCGCGCAGCGAGAGCTCCGACTGCGACGACTCCAGCGTGCTCATGAACGAAATAGAATCGCTCTCCTTTATGGGGTAAGTGTTTTAAACATTATTATAACCGACGAATATGTGTGCGTGGATGTTAAAGCGAAAGAGCGTGCCGCGACCGTGCCAAATTCAAATCTGATTTAGGCGTAACCTCTGGGTCTCGTCAGTTCTCTATATCTTAACCTGTTTAATTATTTTTCGCGATATCTTAATATTATTATTGTTATTAAGGCGCGATATATTATTTTACCAATAAAATATTTATTAGGAGCAAGTAAAGCTGACTGCAACGAGCTGCGGCGGCGATCCGATTTGAAGACAACAATGATGATATTTAAGAGATGATTCCAGCAGTCGCGAGTGCGAGTGGGAGAGCTGCGAGGCGGACTCGTGGCGGTTCCTGTTGCTGCGCCGGCGGCTGCGGCTGACGGTGCGCGCGCAGCGTGATGTCACGGAACACGCGCACGCGCAGCACATGCGCCCCGACACGCCCATCATCAACATAGCTATAGAACCCGTACATCAAGGTATGAGGAAAATACTCGTACCGACGCGTGCATTATTTTTTTTACTGTAGCCACCAAGTTTACCGTATGATGCTTAGAGTCACATAATAGTCTTTTTCTTTTAACATAATAGAAGTCATCACGAAAT
>JWHW01043407.1:91549-113295 GCA_000931545.1 Papilio glaucus
CATTATTTACCCCCTTAAATTGTTTGACATGTATTACTGCACTCATACCAAGGAATAAAATTAACGAATTAATTAATTTAATTATGCTTGAATTTCGATCACTAATATAAATTTCATTTTTACACTTTTTCTTAATTTTTATGAAGTATAAACGTGACTTTTTAGGTGGCCGAGTTGACAGAAGAAGTGGCGGAGACGAACAAACGTCTGGAGTGGGAGAAGGGAGAGAACAGCGTGCTCAAGAAGAAGCACTCAAGTGCCATAAAGGTACTCTCTTATGATTTGGTGTGTAACATCTAGCCTGTCACTTACCTGCCATCTGTGGGAGTGAATTCATGAAAAGTGTGCGCGGAAGAAAGCTGGAAAAGTGCGCGCTGTTTGATTTGACCAAAACTAAAAACACACGCTTTTATAATTAGCTGAACCAAAAACTAGACAATAAGTTTGAAAGAATAATAGAATTTTGCGAGCTGAGAATTACATAGATAATGTTACGCTGGTCGATGTTCAGGAGCTGAATCGAGAACTGCAGCGCGCTCTCAAGCGCAGCGAGCAGCTTGAAGCCCGGCTGCAGCACGACGCCGCGTCCAACAGGACAGGTGAGATATTTGCTGTGCCTTGCGAATATTCATTCATCCATTCATTCATTCGTTCAATAATTAGTATATTCATTCATTCATTCTCTCTCGATGGTTTTTAACGTAGCCTTTTTATCCTTATGGAATGATCTACCTATAGAGGTATATCCAAGATAGATGGGAAAAGGACAGGAAGATGATTCTATTCTGATGATGTTGACAGGTTTTAAAATTGTATTATAATTTGTTTGTATCGGTCAGGTTCTGTGAGTTCATTGAGCAGCGGCGAGGGCGCGCAGGGCGAGGAGCGCGCGCAGCACGGCCCGGCCGACGCAGTCCCCGACGTACAGGTCAGTGGGGACATGCGTTGTTTTGATGTAGTAGTCTGTAATAACTTCATTTTAGTTTTACTCGCTGTAGATTGTCCAAGATTTTCATCTGAGGAGTGTGAGAGTGTGAGAGGTGGTGGGGGAACCGCTCCCTTGAAAAACGTGTGATGGACACTTGACCAGGCGGGACGATGGCAGGTGGACCAAGACGGTGACGAAGTGCTTCGGGAAGCAAAGGGTCCAGTTGGCAGAAGACCAGCCAAATGGGTCGATGATGTTAAGATGCAGGTGCATAAAACTGTAAGGATTGGTGTGACAGGAAAGAGGTTTATGTCCAGCAATGGTTCGGTACAGGCTGATAAGATGGCACCTTTGTTAAATAACTTTTTGATTAACTTGCGTTATAGTATTAAACCATTTTTTTAAGGTTCCGATTTATATTTTGTTCAACCTGTTTCATATCCAACAACAATTGTAATTTCGATTCGAGGTGTCTTATTCAATTAGGGTGGGCAGATAAATGTAACTCGTTATTTTGATAAATTTTTAATTTCTTTTCGCAGATAAAATATCCAAGTCTTATTGAAAAACTATTCGTCAAGGTTCGATTTAGTATTGTACCGTAGTGTTTGTGTATTTTAGATATTTCGAAATATGTAGTTCTTATATCTATACATATAATAAAAATGTAACTGATCGCTGTCTGTACATGGAAGATATTTGAGAAAAACTATTATGGGGGGCATTTATAAACGCAATAAAACCCAAAACAATTATTATTAGAATTTTTGGCTGTTTATCTATATGTCTTTCTGTTTGTCTGTGCGTTTGTTACCGCTAATCTCAGAAATGGCTTAACCGATTTGGATGCGGTTTTCACTAATGTATTGTGGTAAGCTTTACTTAACTTTTTGTGTTTGTTTTATCTCAATCGGTTTATAAATAAAAAAGTTATATTAATTTAACTGTTCTACGGCCATATTGTGTCGACCCCACATACGCGGGAAAAGGGCAGGGAGACGATGATGAGTAGGTAGAGGTAGTATTAAGTAGGTAATATAATTTCGTTTAAGTAAAATTTCCGGGCGGGTGAAACCGCGAAGCACTTCTAGTCTTTATATATAAAAGAAGAAACAGAATGAGTGATATATGAAAGCACAAACTACTGGGACTAGAGACTTGAAATTTTACTATTTCTGTTATTAATTAGATGAGTACTAAGAAAGGAGTTTTCTAAATTCATTGTCTAAAGTAGGGGATGAAAGTTTGTATTGTGAAACATTTGTAATCCAATATAAGTTGACCTCAGATCTATATGATCAATCATATTAAGTAGGGTTCAGCTTAGGCTCGACAATCCGACTTTATGAAAACTGGAATATGCACGAAGAGTGATGGCGGTATACTTTTATAAGTATTGTGATGGCAGGCGCGGGAGCCCGAGCGGCAGGCGCTGATCGAGCGCATCGTGTCGCTGCAGCGCGCGGCCGCGAGGCGCGCCGAGCGCTGCGAGTTCTTGGAGGAGCACGCGCGCCAGCTGACGGCCGAGCTGCGCGGCAAGTCGCGCCTGCTGCGCCACCTGCTGGCCGCGCAGCCCGCCGGCGCGGTCGCCCCCAACACCAGCGACGACAACAAGGTGGGTCATACAAATCTTGTCTATTTCTCACATTTATATAATGAATAACTATTAATTCATAACTCACTCACTTAGTTTTGTGAAGCTAACGTGACTCGCTAGAATCATTCCCAATGAATAGGTTAATAAACATTTATCTGTATTGCTGCCGCTAACAGCCGCAAAGGAGATTGACTAAGGTAATTTAAATAACCTTTCATCGATTATTTTAAATAGTTTTTAGTTAAATAGTTCGCAAGATGATGTAAAAGCTATGTTGAATATCCATTGCATGCGACCTTCTCATCCTGAATTCTATTGGTACTAAATAAACAATAGTAAACATGTGATGTATTACGACACAGGACAGATAATGGCGGAATTCCATGAAAAGGGAAGAAGCACTACAGGAAACCCGACCAATAACAGTCCTCATGACATTTGACTACCTCGTCAAAAGAATTGTCTTTGATCACAGTGCAAAACAAGACAATAATTCCCGAAGAGGGTTGGCGTGAGGCGGTCGGCCGTGAAAACTGTAGCCAAAACCTATACAGTATGGACTACGGCCATACTGTGCCGACCCCACATGAGTGGGAATAGGGCAGGGAGATGATGACGATCGATTAATTTATAGATAAGAATGTTAAACATCATTAGGTAGCTGTTTCAGCCGATATTCGTCCACTGTTGGACGTGGGCCTCCCCCTTTGATCCCCTCTGTAGCATCCCCCGCCCCGCCGTTCTCCTTGCTGCTACCGTAGCTAGGAAGGGCGGAGCCGCCGGGTACTGGGGGCCATGTTTTTTAGGTTGTGCCGACAAAGCATGTAGCTTGTACTCATTGTATAATTCACTAGAGCTGTTACATCATGATGTTTGTGGTGTAGAAAGAGATCGCGATGCTGGGCGGCGGCGCGATGGCGGCGCTGTGGGGCGGCGACCCCGCCGGCCTCACGCCGCAGCTCTCGCTCGAGATGAACCGCCGCCTGCAGGCGCTGCTCGAGGACACGCTGCTCAAGAACATCACGCTTAAGGTGACACAAACAGACAAACAAAGAGAGGGAGATATGAAGATAGAAAGAGAGGAAGAATGATAATAATGCGGTAGGGTTCGGTACGAAACGTTTTATTACTGAAGTTTTTCCTGTATTCCAATAGATGTCGCCATTTAAAAAAGGATTGATGTTCTGGTTTGAAGAAAAAGAGCTCTGTCTTTGAGTAAAGCTGACCTGACAGAGATATAGATAGAGTGAGACGTAAACAACACTATTTACTAAAACACTAAATGTGTTCATGTCAATTCGTAGAAGTGTTAGGCTTCCAAGTAATGTTGTATGTGTGGTTTGTAATAATGGGAAGTGACTAATATTGATTGCTTGATTTAAATTTAAAAATAAATTGTGGATAATTGATGAATAATTTGGTATAATTCCAGGAGAACATCGACACGTTGGGCGAGGAGATCGCGAGGTTAAAAGGTGACAAGCCGCCGGCCGCGGACCACTGATTGTTACTTTGTTATGTTCATTGATTATATATTATATATAGTGTAATATATTACACAGGATATATTATATATATCTTGATATATTAGATATATATATCATGTGTAATATATTAAGACACGTCAACACTTGTAGCGACATGCTTCCGGCAAACTTCTTGACTACGCGGCGTAGTGGCGAAAGTTAGTAGTGAAAACTCTAAACAGGCAAGGCGCCATAATAGTTCAACAAATAAATCTTTACTTAGTAAAGAAAGAACCGTTTCCGTTGTCTGTTCCCTTATATCTTTCAAACTACGCAACGGATTTAATACGGTTCCTATAAATAGACAGTGATTCAAGAGGAAGGTAGGAAAAGGTAAGGAAGGAAAAGCAGAGAATTTCAAATATTTGTCGTAAAAATCATATTTTTGTGTGTTATTACAAACGCTGGGTAAACCTTACGAAATACATCAAGTACTACACAAGTACGTGCGAATGTGTTGCCAGTTTAGTTAACCGACCTATACCGTGTTAGACTTTACATTTCACGAAGCGAACTTTTTTGCATACCGTACAAGAAATGCGTTGTAACGTTGTCGAACTGAAGTAAGATGTTACAACACTACGTCACTAAGTTAAGAATTGGGAGATTCTTCATACAAATTATTATCATTCCATATTTTCATTCCTTTACATTAAATTCTAGCATTCATTTTAAAAACATTTAAACAAATTTAATAATTAATTAAAACCGAAAAATCGGTTGGTTCGAGACCATTGTTAATGGGACGTTTATTTTTTGTGACTAAAAGCTCACTGTTTGCCTAGAGGAGGCACTTCAAGCTACACTCGAGGCGGCAGAGCGCAGAGGGCGCCTAGCACAAGCCTCTTTAAAACATCGGACGTTAACATCTTAGTGACATCTAAAGATGCCGTACAGACAGAGCTGATAAAAAGTTGTAAATAAATAAATCATTTATCAACCAGTCGGCCGCAAGTGTTGACGTGTGCTCAGCGAGCGGCGCGCTACGTGTACATATTGTCTTGTTAGTTGTTAGTGGCTCTCTCCCTGTATAATTATTTCATTAAAACTGCATTAACGCGCTCGAGTTGAACTCTAATTCAGTTAAATATACATTAGAGTTATAAAAATATGATTAAACAGTCAATGTCGTAATTCAGTATTTAACAGTGCTATTTCTTAATGGGGTAGACATACTGGCGGCGAAATCCGCGCTCTGTTATTATAGCAAAGCAGATATTGTCACAAAATATATCAATTTACTTACAACTTTCGTCTCTGAGCTAACCCGAAGCTGAAAATCTTCTATTCTAACTTGAACTTTAATGTAATAACACAAACGAAATATCACTTCACAATTTAACGATTTAACTTCGACATATTATAAACTCTCGAGAAATGACACATCACATTGTGAATAATTGACTATTTTCTGTCAGTGTCAAGTTCACTCACTCACTGCTGTATGCAGTATACAACTGCGTTCAAGTGAAGAATGTGAAGTTGGCAACTTATTGCTCGAAAGCCAGTATGTTTTCTCTCTGTCACTCTTGCTCATATGTGTTTATCTCTCTCTCTCTCTCGTTGTTCAATAATTCAACTTCAAATAAAGATTCGTGGCGAGAATTATATTTATTAAAAGAAAAAAATGTACATCTAGTAAATCAACTGTAAATTTCTAACTAGGTGGCGTTATTCTCAATTTGTTTCTGATCCTGATATTAGAATAATGTTATGACACTGATGTATTTTCATTGGGCCTTCATAAATGTGCAAATTTAAATGCGGCAAAAATAACTTGAAAGATTTATTCACGTTATATATGTAAATGCAGGCCAAGTTAATAAAAGTATAATTTAAATATTGATTTGATTGTACCGAATAAAGTTATATCTGAGTTTTAATTCTTAATATAATCTTCCTTTCTAAGATGTTTCTCATGATGAACGTAATCAAACCTCTGTACCTTATTCGTTTAAGATTATTTTAGCTAGTAATTGTATAAATTAAATTGTTGTTTATTTGTAACAATTTTAACCGATATGAATATGAGCGATGTTAATAAATATATTGAGCATTTTATAACTTTTATTTATTGATCCATCGATAGAATTAAGCGCAGCTCACTAGCGTTCCGTGAAGGTGCCAAGTGAAAGGATTACAAATAAAATTATAAGAGAGGAAATGTCGTTCAAAAGATGGCGTTTTCTTGTTAGGGAAGAGGATTGGAAGGGGAGGGGATGAATGGGGAAAAGGCAATATTCTGCAGCTCTCTCCATTAAGAGTAGTCAACGCATTTGCAACTCATTAGCTTGTTGCAGATGTCTATGGTAGTGATCATTTACGTCAGGTAAACCGCTTGCTCATAGGCAGGGTAAGCGTATGAATGTAGAGGAAGCAAGAGAGGTATGCCAGGACTGTGCCAATATATGGTACACAGTACGATGGCTAAATGAATTCAAATTTTGATTTAGTTTCAACGACAATATGAATCCATACTATTTCGACGATTGTGATTGTGTAAGGAATGCGAAACAATGTGTCTTTAGGATATTGGAGTTTTATTCAAGTAGTCAGGTCATTGTTCGTTATCATTAATTGTGTGTACATCAAATACATTGAATTGTAACTAGTTGCCAGCGTCAGTGTCTCCGTCAGATTGTATCGTGGGCACCGGCCCGGTGTTAGTACGAACCATGTCTCAAGCACACGACAGGTGGCGTTGTAGTGAATCACTAAACATTCATCTTTAAAATAAATTGATTTTTTATATTTATTAGTAATTTTCAGTGTTGGTAGGTGACGCCCTAGAACTTATATCGCCAGGATCGCGCCAAATGGAAATCCATGATCACTGCCTACCCCTCTGGGTTACTTGCGTGAGCGTATAATTATTTATTTTTATTAATTTTCATTTTTTAAATTTCTTTACACTTTCAAGTCATTTTCCGTCTCATCTTTATAAAAAAAATATTTTCTTCTTTTAATATGTTATTTTGTGTTAAAGCATTTTCATTTTTGTAAATGTTAATTTAGATTAAAAAAAAACAGTCACAAATAAACAAACATTTATTACATAAAATACAAGACACGCGAGAACGTCGTCGCGGCACAGTCAGCGACCCTTCAGCACCATCATCGGCCTCTCGATCCTGAAAGCGTCCACCAGCTCCTGGTGAAGATAATCAAGATTTTGTATTACGTTTTTATTCGCTAATTAATTCACATGGATTTTCATTTAGGAAATTAGATTTATTTATGATGTTAGCAAGCAGTTCGCGAGGTAGCACAACACTCTCCTGCACATCATGGTAGTGGACGCTCACCTTCCACATGTGCATGTCCACGGAGACGATGAACTGGTTGCCGGCGGAGCTGTCGCCGCGCTCGCGCTGCGCCGCCGACACGGACCTTATGAACGGCAGACCGACCTCCTCATCTGAAGACAAACACACATAAACCTATATTACACATACACAATTACTAGAACAAAGTTCTCTGACGAACATTATACATTTGTTTGCGGCTGGGGAGCTCTAGACCGAAAAACGCCACCAAAAACCGACAACTTTTTGCAATGATTTTTTCGATCACTTCCCGATCACTTAGAAAACTAAAAATTTCTTCAATTTTTTTCAAATTCTGTTCGCCGTCAATTTGAGAATATGAAAAATTATTTATAATTTTAACGTTTAAATACCCTTTTACTATTTAATCACTTCTTAATACAAACAAAAATAAAATATAGAAACTATTTTCCAACCGGGTGTTCATAGAACACCTCTTTATCCGATATGAAGTGACCCGCTATAGAAGAGAGATAGAAGTATCACATCGCCCTATAGATGTTATATATCAAAATGAAAAGCCGACCTCTTAGTTCGCTTTTGCCGAAGCTCCGTGGAATAAATAGGCCCCAAAAGCGGACCTCGGCTTGGGCCGTCACTCCGATTGGAGGGTGCCCGAGAGGCCCAAGTCTCGTCTTGATCGCACTACATAGATGTGAGGGCTCACCGATATCTATGCTGATGATGCCGTCTCTGGCGAGGAAGGAGACGTAGTATATGTTCTCTATGGTGCGGGCGAAGCTGTGCGGGTCGAGCACCGCGTGCCAGTAGCTGAGCGGCGCCGCGCGGCAAGCCTTGCTCACGAACCGCTGCGCGCGACCCACCATCTCGCTGCCCTCCTCGCTCCTGTCTAATCTACACACAAAATACATTTTTTTTCAGATCAAGATATCCTAGTTCTGACTGGTTGTGCAACCAGATTGCAGTCAGTTCTTACTTGTCTACTGTCTCGGGTGCCTTGAGCGCCGCCGCCTGCTGGCGCTCGACGCGTCTCCTCGGCGCCCGCGCTCGCTGCTCCGGCGGGGTGGGCGCGAAGCTGCCGAACAGAGACGCTACCACAGGCACTTCCCGAGGGAACATAAACTCCCAGAATTCCGGGTTTGCTCGCTGAAAATTTATTCAAAATTATGTTTTTCTTCGAATCTCTCATGACCTTGTAGCGTAGTCAGAAAATAAACATTACATTTCCATAAAACGCCATCTAGTGACAAATCTGTACTACGATTGGACTATCAGCAAAATTAAAAACATTTCTATTGGTAAAAGCGTCATCTATCGCAATTTACAAGAAACCCGTTTCAAATTACATAAACTAGATGGTGTTGACTAACGATTCATGAGCTGTGGAAAAGACAACTCACGATGTGTTCAGCGAGCTGATGTCTGTCGTAAGTGTTCATGTTGCCGCTGACCGCCTCGGAGCAGCGCAGCGCGTGGTCGCTGCTCGCGCACAGCACGCGGGAGTCTAAATAGTTCTCCCCTGGAAATTCATATTTACACATGAAAAAGGGTAAAACTTGCAAGAAACAATATTCTACATAGGATGTTTATGTTTACAAATTGTTTAATTTCACCCCGAGGTTATCCCCCTACATTATCTTCCCCACTCTGCACAGGCCTCGTCTCCGAGAGAGGTTCCAGAGAATAGTGAATAGTATTGTGCTAAACATAGTGCATACTATCTTCCGATCACATTGCCACTTAACATCAAGTGGAATTGTGGTCATGCATTAGTTTTACGTTATAAAAAAAGACAAGGGAGGTAATGAATCTTTATTTTATATGCACTTAAAATAATTTGTTTGATCATAAACAATCTACAAACAGAAATTGATTACCAGTATCACTCCTTCAGTATAATACAAACTAAAAATAATGTCTTCATTATTTTTAGTTAGTAAGAGAATTTTACTGGTTTGAAGTTCAGTTTTTTAATTATTTAAAAACAAATTAAACAATAAATATTACCTGGATGCTTGACACGCTCCTCAATGCCTCCAGTAGCCAAGAGGTTGTGTGCCTCACTGACAACTTCTGCCGTCCTCTCCATTTGTCGCATATTGTCAGCATCATCCTCTGCAATATTATATTATAGAATTAATAAACCAATATTAAATTTTATTATCATAACTAAATCTATGCAAGCAGGAATTGGCTATAATTTCTACACCAGTGACTTAGACAAGACCCATTGTTCTCTGTTAGGTGATCAAGTCCAAGTTGCCATAATGTTTGGCTAACTTAGTCCCATTTTTGTTATATTTCTACAACTACTACCCTGTTTAGAGTGTTTTCTTGCTCTATGATCATGTTTTAGAAAAGACTCATTGAGCAAACCTTGCATATTGAAGTTAAATTAAGTTACATAGTAGGCCAAGTTATAATTAAAAATGTAATAATTAGATAAGATAGTTAAGTATCCAAAAGTATGGCATGTGTGTCAGAAACATCAGGCTGCAATGCATTACTATGCGGGACATGGATCATGAAAACCAACCCAGCCCCTCGAAGAACCAAAACAACCCCAGCAACATCTAAGTTAAAATAGAATAAAAAACGTTATTTTAAATTTCTTACTAAATACCTAGCACTGTTCTATGCAATATTTTCTATGAAAGATTTTAACATTTATAAGACACAAAGTTTGAAAACTACCGACGTTACAGATTAATCTAGGTCTGAGAAATAGTACTTTCTATAACAATAACTAAAACCTATGGCATGGATTTTTTACCTTCATTAAACCTGAAAATATAGCTTGATGAACAAAACAAGTGTTTACCTATACTTGATAAATCTACAAGTAGTTCCCGATATCGGAGTTTTCGTTCGTGGCTGCTGGTTATTGATACACCAGAGCAATTCATTGAACTCATTTTTCTTTCAATTTTTATCGCATAAATTTGAAATACCACCACCAACAACCAACTCTCAGACTACTAAGAACTATAATTCCACTGAGCACCTGAGCACAAGCTCCTACTGTTTTTGTTTTTGTGAATTGTGTGTGAACTAGTGACGAAGGAAGTGAATTGTGTGTGTTCCCTATATATTACTATACTCTTTGGAATTGCCTGAATCTGTCTAGTTTTCTTCTGTTGACAATGCAGTGCTACCAACTCTCGAAAATATTTCCCGCTAAAACTCATGTCAAGAAACCCCAAAAAAAAAGTAATATTATAAAAAAGTTATGAACAACAAGATTTTTTCCTAATTTCGAAATTAATGATAATGAATTTCGAAATTGATGAATGGTTTTTAAAATTATGGCGAAACTATAGGTCTCATAAAAAAACTGCAAACTAGACCATTTAATTTTTTAACAATATTGATATAGTTTAAAAATAATGTCAGTATTTGGTATATATCGGCAACCGGTTGATCAGTAAACAGCGCTAATCATTTCTATACATATCAATTTGAAAGTTATTATTTGATTGTCATTCTAATCAAGCAATTTTTTATGGTCGGCGCATTGCCGTATTGTTGCCCTCTCGTTCCCTAGCGTGGTGAGAGCCGTTTTTTTGCTGTCTTTATTTTCAAAATCTAAATTACAATTTACAAAAGTTTTTTTACAATCTAGATTACTTTTTTTAAGAAACTGTAGGTCAATAAATAAATAGAAGCGTTTTACCTACCAATAAAACGCTTATTATTTTAATTACCTTATTCGAAACTTATTTAATTGGAGATTTGCTGTAGGTATCCCGTCGACTTCAGTTTCCTTTACATTTTTGCTATAGTGACGTTACATTCCCGTGGTGGTGTCGATAGTTGTGCTAGGTCACTAGGTGGTGGAAATGAATCTTGTTTTTAAATACCTTGCGCTGATGGTTTTTTTTTCATTGTGTCTTCAATTAACCAGGCAGAGATTATTAATAGCTGCGAATAAGGTAAGTAAATTAGCGTTTATTGGTAGGTAAAACGCCTCTATTAATTTGACTTGACCGTTATTCGAAGCTTATTTAATTGGAACATGACGCCAATGTGAGAGTACACAAAAAATATACTATCAAATCTAAAAAACAAAATCCAAGTTTATGACTTGGGAGTCAAAAATGAAGTGATCGATCAAAAATGAACCGAGCGACCGTATCGTAAGAGCTCTTTGTTATGTCATTATACCTTCGGCGTGATTCCAAGACCGCGTAATCACTAAACTTGTAATCATCCCTGTGTAAATTATATAATTTTGGAACATTCAAAGTACCTGAACCTCCCACGATTCACTGACTGAAATTCTGCAGATTGTTAGAAAAACTAAGACAATACTCTTGCGCTCAGACATTTTACAATGACTGAAATAAATAAATAAATAACTATGCGCTCACGCCCGTAACCCAGAGGGGTAGGCAGAGATCATGGATTTCCATTTGGCGCGATCCTGGCACACCTCTCTTGCTTCTTCTACATTCATACATCTACGCATACATGCTCGTCGGTTATGGGTGCTCCTTATATCGCCCTTTTTTAGTAAGTCACTAATTTGATCGATATTAATGACTGAAATACTGCAGATAATTTGAAAATCTAAGGCAATAGATTTGCGCTCAGACATTTAATATTGACTGAAATACTGCACATTATTTGAAGATCTAAGGCAATAAACTTGCGCGCAGACATTTTACTTGTAAATATAATTAAAATTTGGACATTTTGTACAACGACGGTTGTTACCATAATAGGAAAATTTTGTTACTGTCGTAACATTTCTGTCAACATGAAAAATAACATTAACTAATGATAAATACATATTTATTATTGTTGGGGTGCCTAACCTCAATGATAATTAATGTTCGAAGGGAAGTTCGAATGGTAAAACGGTGATAAATCAAAGCACTGAATCATATTTTTACGTAAAATGGCATAAAAAATTTGAGGTACTGAGTAAATGTAAGAACTGGTAGTTTATTAGCGAGCCCGGTGAGAACAGCTCAAATCAGAGAGAGAACATTTATTCTTGTCACGTCGATTTTGCGAGGCTATGTTCTAATCCTTGTTATTAATTACTCGGTGGGAGCTTGTGAATCACCCTGAGAGATCCTGTAAATTGTTCTGCAAGGGCCTCTGCATGGGCCTTGTTCTGCGAAGATTTCGTAAATTGCCTTCCAAAGGCCATGTTAAATTACCCTTGGGAACCCTTGTTAAATTGCTCTGCGAGAGTCTAAATTACCATGCGCGGGCCTAGTTAAATTACAGGCTCTGTGTATTATCCTGCAATTGCCTTGATCAGATCAGAGGCTCATGCTGCAATCTTGGAATAGACTACCAAACTTTTTGTAAAGGCCAAAAACATTTTCTTTTTCCATTACCTTCTCCAGGGTAAATTTTTCAATATTAAATAGGAATATGCATGTGGGCAATTGGCACAAACTTCACTGAAAATCTACAACAAACTAGTGAGAGAAAAAAAACTTTTAATTCTGTTTAAATTGCTTCAAACGGAAAAAGCAATGGAAAGTTTCTGGAATTGTGAATTAGTCCTCTTACCTTGATTTTATAGTATAATGTAGACTACCTACTTCGTTATATTGTTCTGCACCGGTAGTAGTAGGTAGGTAGGCACATTAGCTATTTTGTGATAACACGAACGATAATATTCGTTAAAAGGTTACCTGTAGCATAGGGGTGAGCAAAAACATCGTACCAAAAATTAATACCCCCCTAAGAATATAACGCTCCTAAAAAATCCACCGCATTTGTTTACCCCCTAAATTTAGGGGGAAAACCCCTAAGTTGGGAACCCTGTGACAATGTTCTCTTGACAATAACAACTCTTTGCCAACTGTTGACATTAACTTGACACAGTATATTTAGTGTTGCCAATTAAACTTATTGTGAAAAATGGTGAAAACTATAAAAGAAAAGCTATTATGAAAAATAATCAATTTATTCGATTGTATAATATGAAATACAATATGGTTATAAATTGTAAAAAGCGTAGTTGACCGAAAAAAATAAAGTGTTGAAATATACATGCGCCCTAGCGGGGGCGAGAACGGGTTGTGTCGGAACAGCATCACACCGATTAAAACCGCACAACACAATGTTCCCTAACTCCCACGAACCTGTCACCTGAAGGTCCTGGGGGCCAGAAAAGCGCATGGCCGTCCAGCCCCCAGCCGTGGATCTAGTTCCACAACCGACTACAAAACGTACAGCCGTTTTATGGTTGGTTGGGTAGGGTCATCGGCGTGAGGGACACCGTCTCCCGTTTCTGCGGCTGAGGGAATTATTGAGCATAAGCTATGGTCCTCTCAGCTAAGTAAACCACAAGCTTCGCGAAGCGCAAACTTAGTAGACCTCAAGGTTTGTAAATCTTTAGGTTTGTACTTCTTAAGCTTAGTGGATTTCAAGCTTACTAAACTTCAACTTTTGTAAATCTCAAAGTTTTTAACTGTCAAGCTCGATAAACTTCAAGCTTAGTAAACCTTAGCCTTGAGATATACCAAACCCCAAGGTGAGGTTTATTTATTAGTTACTTACAGATCTTCATGTTGATCTAAATTTGGATAGTAAAATATCTTTAAATCTTATCTATAATACAATGTAGTGCCATGAAGAATATCTATTATTCATAAAAAAATAAAAATTACAAATGTTTTATATAATAGAACAACCAAATTGTGTCGAATTACATGCAACAAAAACCGATTTTACATTTATCGATTTTATAATCGTCGAACGAAGTGAAAATTTAAAAATATTTACAATCACATCCTCAAATAAAATATGTATTTATGTGGCTTACTTTCTTACATATAGGAAACTATTTTTTTTTATTAAAATCCCATAGTGAAAGAATTCATTTTCGATGGTTTTAAATTTTACATATATTTATCAGACATTTTACTTAATAAAAATGATATTATTCAATGGATCCTGAATTGGGTCCATTCCAATCCAATATAAAAATGTTATAAAAGTACAAATATGAAAGCAGATACAATAAATATAAATACTTAATTGCTTAGATTTGTTAAGTCGGTATCTCTATAAAGTAGTTTTATAACAATACTGATAAGTTCATAGTTTATTGACGAGTTTTTATTCAACATCATAAATATAATGGTTTTGCTTTGTGTGGGGTAGCATCCCTAATTGTGAAACTGGTGATGAGTGCGCGGCATTAAGTTGATACGCTTTTTTAAAACAATATAAATGTATTATAGATAATAAATGTCATATGATAATAATGATTCTAAAAATGTATATACTAAGTTAATTATTTATTATCCGTCAGCACACCACCTCAAGCTCAAGAGACACTGTGCTGCGCCGAATAGTGAAATACAAATGACAGTTGTTTTGATATAGTGTAGTAAGTTAGTGAGGTTATATTTCAATGTTGTAAAAAATATTATAGTGAATGTTTTTATAATGGATTCAGCACCAGCACAAGAAGTTACTGAGCTGCTCAGACAGTGGGAGGAGCAACATGCGACGCCCAATTATGACCCCATATCGACACTCACAAGGTGAGGTGTTTATATTGAAATGTCAAAAGTAGCACATTGTAAACTTAGGTAGCATGCTGAGAAATTGTAGCCGGTGCAATATTAGGCGTTTAAAGTATGGAAAAATTCTATATGAAATAAAAGTACGCGAAGTAGCGTTTTTACGTACGAAAAAATTGTCTGTAAGCAATATAGAGCTAAATAACAAATAAAAACTTAGTTTTTTTTAACTTAGTTTGTTTGTAAAAGTTACAAAACTTGGTGAAGTTATTTAAATTTCGAATTTTCAACTTTCATAATATTTCACAATTTTCATGTGAATTTCAATAAGAAGATTAAATTTAAAAATTAACTCAATCATATTATATTTATAAAAAATAATTTTATTTTACAATGTAATAATGAAAAACTAATTTCATCCTTAATAAGAGTGTCCTAATCTGGTCAAAATATGCTTCATCTACATTCACACTTGCTTATTATTTTAATTTTTTATGGCAGAAGGTGGCAAATGAGCAGGGGGTCACCTAATAGTAAGCTACCCATAAGCTAATGAGCTAATGCTTTAATGGATAGAGGACGGACAGGAAAAAAGGATATTTCCTTTTGTTATTGTTGAGGGCTGTTGAATATTTGTATATTTATTGTATTACATCAGAAAGCTAACATTATTTTAAAAATTAAACCTTGCATAATATATGTTTAGGGTAAATGAACTGCTTTTATTAAAAACTTGATATGAAATTGATGACATACACACATAGATATAAATTAGAGGTATGTTATACTTCTGTATTTCATTGAACGAAGGCCATGAGAAGGAAGTTGTTACTGCTTGGTACATAAAAAGTTAGGTGTATAGGCTGGTCTGGTATTGAATTAGGAGGCAGGAATTTGAACTTTAGATTTTTATTTTGCATTTTAGTAGTTTTAGTTTTTCACTGATTATTATTATTTCACAGATATCACTTGAATTAAATGCTAATTCACCATTATCAAGATTATATAAAGGAAACTATCCCTAACTAATTTTAACATGCGTTTATACATAAAAACCACACAAATGTTAACATTTGAAATTAAGGCGATAAATTGGTTCGGTTTATGAATTTCTTTTTCAACATGCTCAGGAAACATATTCCATTGATGGGAAAGGTGTTGGGGGAAAGGCGGACTCCCCGTTTGCCCATCATCCCCACCCTCCAAAACCAGCTCTTAATACTTTTATCATAAATGGTATGGTAGTATAACATACTGTTTACCTTATTTATACCATACAATATACCAGTGGTTTGGTTGTAGTTATGTATTTAGAATGTGGTATTTTTGATGTCGTACATACATATAAAAAAATTGCACATTTATATGTGCAATTTTTCATTCTCTCCTTGTCCTAATGACGATGACCTGTTCTAGGAGTGTTATTTTGGTCCCATGTTTTATTACGGGTTTCAGTTATAGGGAGTTTGTCCTTTAGCATGACTTCTCATAGACTTATTATATATTATTCCTTAAATATATTACCAATTGAAGCCCTTGCTTCAAAAAGGCAGTTGCATCCTGGATGACTGGAGCTACTGAATCATGGCTGGATTGTCTCTAGATGAATTAAGAGGATTGTGATAGTTTTCTGTACTCCTATTGGAATAAAAGCTGATAGAAAATGTTTTTTGTGGAAGGCTGGCCACTAACTTCTCAAATATGTTCTAACAAAGTGAAACTATTTATAGAATAAATGAAAGAAAAAAAGACTTAATCTCTGTCCATTCTTTTATTTTAGTTAGTAGTTACAGAATACTTTTCAGCAACTCCATGACTAGTGCGTTTTTTGCGGGACTTGCATCACTCCAGCTAGCCCAGCTCCCTGAGGTCCATCTCCCAGTCCCAGGACTGTCTATAATACCTATATTAAACAAATGTTTATTGAAAAAGCCGTGACCTTCTTTTATGTTTTGCAACCATGACTTTTTTCTGTGTTCAGCATGACTTTTCTTATCAATTTCAAATTTATTTTTTTAAATATTCTTTTGTTTAAGCTATGTAATTTAGCCATTTAAACACAGTAGTTTTTGACACAAATGAATTGAACTGTTTTTGGGAGTCTTGCCAAATTATACCATTAGTTCTAAATGTATTTAATAAAAGTATTTAGAGGTCAGGGCCTCTGTCTCTATGTAATGTTCTCTATATGTGAATATTTTGATTACTTGATCATAAAAAAAAGCCATATGCCATTGATTGCATTTGCAATGCTATTTACACCTGAATTAAATTAAAAAAGGCCTTGAATATACGAAAAGAAAAAACTATTTGAGTTATTGCAAAGTTTACTTCCACAATTTCAGAATTACAATAAGATTGTAATAAAATTGTGATGCTCATTGATTAAAAAATTGTGAATAAAAAATAAAAGAGAGTATGTCATTAAATAAACTAGAATTGTTGATAAGCCATCCTATGACAAAATGTTGTTACTCAAGACAATACAAGTACTGTGCAAAACGGGTTTGATTTCACACACTCAATGGATGTGGATAAAAATCAAATTGAATTATATTAAATCAATCTTACTATTCATCATGTCAAACCTAATTATGATCAGAATTTATTTGTATTTTTTTATTTATTTTAAAAGTTTTGGAAAATCAACAGCTGATAAACAGTTGAAAATCGTAATAAAACAAGTCATAGTATAAGATACGGCATTAGAAATTTATTATAAAACGTAATAAGGCTAAACCTTGCATAATTGGCCCCTGGCAATTCTAGAGGTCAAGTTTATGTTGGTATACAACGGAATGTTAGACACTGTCAAGTTTGATGGCGTTGACTTAAACTTGTCCACTAGAATCGCCACAGGCCAGTTACGCAAAGGTTCAACCTAATTTGGTTGGACCTTCGCGTAACTGGAGCCACTGTGTCAAGAGTTGCCCTAATGATCGCTGAACTTCGAAAAAAGATGGCACTTTAAGAAGAAGAAGAATTAAAAAGAAAAATGAGTATTAATCTCTATTATGTATCTTCTGCGTGTGGGCATGATACCTGCTAAGCTGCTAAACAAATTTTAATTACATTTTCCATGAGAGTTTGAGTAGGTACTGGGGTGGTTTAGATTAACAATTGGACCTGGTAGGCGCTGTCATTGGGTTACAGGTGATTATTTTTGGAGGCAAGTGAAATATTCATGTAAGACAATGTCTGCTGCGTGGGCTAGGAAACACTATAGGTTTATAACAATCTTATGGCAAGTCTGAAATAGATAATTCAATTTTGACCTAAATGGTTACAGGATAGCAGAAATAATAGAAGCGGAAACAGAGAACTTCATGAAGAAAGACCCGGACCCGTTCGACGAGCGTCCCCCGTCGCGCACCGACCCGGAGTGCGCGCTGGGGCAGGCACTCAAAGTTATGTTTAAGAAAGACAATTTTATGACTAAGGTGAGTCGAAGAAAAATCTATTTATTTATAAAACAAAGTTGTGTTAGTTACACCATTTATAACTCAAGAATCGCCGCACATATGTTTTTGATCTTTGATTTGGTTCCACCCTAAATAGCAGAATAAATAATAAAAAATATGAAAAACAAGAAAATGCGTTTTCTCATTCATTTTTGGTATGCGACATCATCTCTGATGCAATAAAGAAACTATAAAGAACATATAAGGGTACATAATTATTATGTTTGTTATATAATTTAATATGCTAAACCATCCCTAGTTACTTAGGTCAAAGTTTAGCATTTGTATCACTCTGTTGTATTGTATCACTATTTTTTTTTTAAAGTTGATGTGATTTTAAGTGTAAGTTCTACTTTTAAATTTTAGTGTCTTATTTGTGCCAGAGGTTTATTAGATTAAATTTGAGTTGTGTTTTTTCACAGCTAGTAAATGACTATGTTCGAGACACGTACTACTCGAGGCAGAACATCACGGGCCGCGATGTTTACAAGCTGAACGTGGCTGCTTGCCGGCTTACGCTGGACTTGATGCCTGGACTAGAAATGAGTGTTGTCTTTCAGGTTGGTACTTCAAAAGGAGCCAAGGTTGAGATATGATTCTTTTTGGACCAATTGGTATGCTATATAGTTGGGTGCTACTTTACCCCAACTCCACATATCATGCACTAATCATGAAGTCCAGCCATTTGAAAACATCCAGCATACCCTATATGTTGTCTTTCTTCTGGGAGCTAGGATACTGCAGGCAGTATACTATAACATGAGATGATATCTTCACCCTTCATGCATTACCTCCCTCCGTGCACAGAGGGCTGTTTCTATGTATTTTTGGCAAATTTCCTTGATATTCAAAGAAATTTGGCTACTTTTCTATTTTAGACCTCAAGTAAACAGTTCATCGATGTTAAGTGTATGGGAATAGGATATGGTAAAGAGAGAACGGGAAAGTGAAGCTTATTCCTTCCCTTTCCTGTCCTGAGCTTCTCTTGACCTATGTATGTATGGTATGAATACCTGTAGTTTGTATTGGTGTTCTGTAATGCAAGAACATTTTCAAATTGTATTGTGTGGGCATTGACAGAGAGACATTTACCAATCAGTGTTAAGTTCACGTCAATATGCCTCTGCAAACTGTGGTTCGGAAGAAATAGGTTTGTTTGGGATTGTGGCTATGTTGATATAACATCGGCTGCCATATTGTTTCAGGACAATGAAGCTTTAATACAGCGCCTGGTGAGTTGGGCCACGAAATCTCCGGAGCCGCTGCAATGCTACGCGACCGGCCTCGTGGCCGCCGCGATGGAGGTCCAAGAGATCGCCACTAACTTTAGGTAACGTTAAATTAATTATATGTACTGTGGTTTGTGAGATGTTATATAGAATGTAAACAAGCTGATTTTTATTAATATTTGTCTTTATCTTTTACGTATAAAAATATCTCAAGGCGACATGACAACATTTTGGTTTTCAATCCGCTGCCTTACAGAAGGCTAATTTTAGTCCTCTTCCCTTTCCCATTCTTTCCTAATAAGGACAAAAGGAAGAGGATTGGATGGCGCTCCATCTCCTCTTTTTATGAATGGAGAAAAGAGAATATCCTTTTTCCTGTTTATCACCTCATCTGTCCATTAAAGGTAGGCAACAAAGGTCTTTGTTTGTCTGATTACGTTCTGTTTTGTTTTTAAATGTGCGAGCTTAATTTAATTTGCAGGGATTTAAATGCAATGCTGGTGCCGCTGATGCTGAGGAGGCTACACGAGTTGAGAAATAAAACGCAAGAGGACAAGGTAAAAATAGTTTTAAATAAATTTATAAAAAAATATATTTGCTTGTCTGTATGTAGCTCTTACATCTATATAACTACGTAATAATAACTAGACTTTCTTTTTTTTTTGTCCACTGTTTACCTTTAAAAGGTGTTAACCGTATCGTAAATTATCGTCTAACTTGGACGTTTATTGTTCTACACTTGTACACTCCGTCAGTCATTGATGTCAAAATGTCTGAAAGTGAAAGCGATTTTCATACTTCGTTGTTTGCGGTGCGTATAGCGCTCTCCGGAGAGGCGCCGACCGCTTTCAACTCTTCAACGTTATATGTTCCTATTCGAAGGCGACTTATCTCTTAAGTCAAACTCTCCATGACGTAACCTGACTCCCGTGCCTCTGAGAGGGGACCCACCTTGAGTTGGTAATTATTACGATTTGACAATCTAATTTGTGCTCTATTTTTTACAGCAGACGAATCAGAATGCGGTGACGCCGCCGCAGACGCGGCACTTCGCCAGGTTCGATAAGAAGAGGAACAACGACATCAAATGCAACGGACCCCTGCTAGATAAAAAAGGTGAGGAAAGATAATTAATGTGCTCATTGTGTTTACATTGTAAAACAAACTAAAATACTGTGTTACTTCGTAAAAGTTACAGCTAAAATAGGCACTATGATATCGTTTTATAATATACCTGTCGACGCAGCGTAGGGAGGTCTTCCACAAGATGGACCTACGATCTGGTCAAAGTTGCGGGAGTCAGCTGGATGAGGGCGACAGAGGACTGCTCTTTGTGGCGATCAATCGCCTACGTCCAGCAGTGGACGACTTTTGGCTGAAGAGAGAAGAACTTTAATGTAGTAATTTTAATGCAACAATTTAATGTCCCTAGGCCCAGTCAGTTTCTTCTTTTATTTATATATATATCGATTTGTATGTTTTTACAGATCGGGAGAAAGATGACGGGGGAGGGAGTGATATGTTTATAGAGGAGACGCCGCCGCAAGCCGCTAAAGATCCCGAGACGCCAATTAAAAATTACTATTGTGAGTAGATGTCTCCTAAGGAGTCTACAGGGGATTGTACACTCAACACTTCATTTTTGATCATCCAGGTGCATGGTTAGGGTCTCCAGGATTCCTATTTGTCACTCATAAAACCCTTATTACCTTGCTTCACCACAAGATAGGATTATTGTAAACAAACAAACTTGACGTACAAATTTTAAAGTAAAAGCTTACAAAATTCCATCTTACTGTCAAACAAGGTACATTACCTTTCTTTTCCTTTTCCAACCTTTCATTAATTCAAGATACTTTCCGAAAGACAACGTACTAAAATAATTTTAATATGATTAATACGATTATTAGCGTATTTATTATTAGTTTTTTTTAATAATAAAAAATATTTTGTATATTTTCCAGCAAACGCGAGGTCGCCGGAGCAATGCGCGCTAATGTCGCCGCCCGCCCGGCCCCCGCTGCCCGCGCCCACGCAGCCGCCAACCTCGCACGACCCCTCCTCCAATTCCAGCTGGGCCGAGATGGAGACCTACGTTATTGGTCGGTGGAGTAGTTTGTTCAAATAATTAGTATTATATGATTTTTATGTTTTAAACAATAATAAAAGCGTTTTCTTACATTAATGTTAGTTATATGTTTTTAGGTAACATACAAATCCAT